>JAXIVD010000019.1:287500-305000 GCA_036785275.1 Cancer borealis
CATCCTTTTCCTCCTTTCTAATCTTATCTACGCCTTTCCTCCTTCTCACACCTGCTGAGGAAGGCGCTGAAGAGGTACTGGGAAATCATACAAGGGTCCTTATGTACCTATAGGGGATTCTTTTCATAGTAGGATTTAAGAGTCTTTATATCCTTCAAAGCGTCTTCTGTGCCACTCTCTCCTCCGCTTCCTGCCACCGGATGCCCCTCTTCCCCCCCCCTCTCCCCTCCACAGTGAGTCATTGTAACCGGCCTTGTACTGATAAGGCCGCGGACAGATCAGTGCACAGGCAGCCTCGTCCTTACCACTGTGAAAGTCCTCAATGTTTCGTTACTAAATACTCTTCTTCCTTCCTTCTAAGTAGACGCAAAGCTGACCATATTGTTGTTAGAATCTTTGTAATGTTTAGTTCAGTTTCCGTGTTCCGTTTCCATTTTGTTTCATGGGTTATGATTATATTCACTACATTGTTATAATTGGTTAGTGTGTATTCCCTGCACGATGGTTGTTTTGTGAGTTTCAAAGCGTTTCCATAAGAGTTGTTGGGTAGTGGTGTTGTTACAGGAAAATGAGGCTGTTACTTCCGACAGCATGCACGTGTATACATAATATTAGGTTTTTCCAGACGTTGACAGTTCTATGACAAATCTTAACCTTCTGCAGCTTACTGGCTAAATCAACACTTCTATTGATCCTTATATTAAAAGTTAAGCTTCATGTGAAATAGATGAACGTCTGGAAAACATATTCAGTAAAGTTAAATAAGACAGTGAAAAAAAATATACTGCTAGTCTATGATGTAATTAAACACACCTTGATCACCTTCTAAATACCATATCCTAGTTAGTTAGATTAGAACAAGCAAACAACCTGATAAGGACCTGAGTGTATGTTGCTGTTTGTGGTATCCTTTGCGATATCCTTCAGTGCATTGTGGCTCTTGAGATAAGTTGTATGTGATATCCTTTATAATCCTTTGAAGTCCTTAAGTGCGTCCTGGCTGCCATCTGAGGTCACTAGGAAGGCTTTGATTGTGTTAGTTGACCTGGCGTGGTGGTGGTGATGGTGATGGTGGTGGTGGTGATGGTGGTGGTGGTGGTGGTGGTGGTGGTGGTGGTGTAGGAGTCAACCTCGCACGCCTCGCCACCCGACACGAGGGACGCTGAGAATAATGAGTTGTAGGACTCTCTCTCTCTCTCTCTCTCTCTCTCTCTCTCTCTCTCTCTCTCTCTCTCTCTCTCTCTCTCTCTCTCTCTCTCTCTCTCTCTCTCTGTCTTCCTCTAAGCCTTCCATGACTTACTTGATCAAAATTTAACGAAAGGATGAATGGTTTGACGTCATTTGATCTTTATTATTGTAAATATTTGTTTTTTTTATTATGCTTTTATTGGATTCTGTTTCTATTCTTTTATTTCATTATAATTTGGATATGTTTCCAAATGTATTCGTACGTGATATTGATTTAAATTACTGTTATTTATTTTATTCTTTCTTTTTTACATGTCATTTCATTTTATAGTCATGCTCAAACAATTGTTTAATCTGCATCAGAAAAGAGACATTTCTAGCAAAGGTTTTGGAATGTTATGTTATGTCTGCACTGGTGATATAATTGAACACTTCTCTTTGATTTAATCCCTTAAGTTATAAGTTGCACTGGTCTTAAATTTACTCATAAAGTTGATAAGTAAATAAGAACACTTGTGGAAGGTGAATTGTGGTGATCATGGACTCAAAAACTAAAGATATATAGGTAACAGATGCAACAGAGGTGTGTTTAGTGCAAATCTTCAATATTGTTTTTTTTTCCATATCGTTCTCTGACTCATCAAGGGAAGTGTTTAAAATATCCTTCAGTGCCTTCTTCAGTGTTATCATCTGGTCTTCCAATCCCTTCCATCACTTCGTCCTTCACTGCTTGCATATCACCCATTACCATCCCCATCATCCTCTCCATTTGGGTCTTTACCTCCCACTCCATCGGTTACAACAGCTGCTTCACTCCTTCATCTGTTACAACTCGTCCTTCCACTCTTCCTGCGTTGCCTAGAAGTGACTTTTTACCACCTCTTCCATCGCCTGCAGCTGTTTCTTTGTCTTCTCTTTCTGCAGTCTTAGCCTCTGAAGCTCACTATGATCTGCCAACAATACCAATCCATCAGTGGCCGTCACACACAATACTGCCTCAGCAAACATCAAGAGGCATTGCAATATTCTGTCAGTTTCCTTAAGACCAACTCACTCACGAAGCCCTTGAGAGACCAAAGGGATTCCTCAGAAGGGCAAGACAAGACTGCTCACGTAAGCCACAGAAGGAGGATAACAGATTGAGGTTCCAGAGAGTATTGTTATCTAGTTCAAGACAGAGTTAACGGGTTATTCATACGATAGGCAGCTGAAGGAGGGTGAGAGGGCGAGGCTGGTGTTGGTGTGCCTCTCCACTACCACCACCACCACGACAACGACCACCACCACCACCACCACCACCACCACCACCACCACCACCACCACCACCACCACCACCACCATCATCACCACCGTTATTAGGAGTAAAGGGAAAACTTGGACAGCTATGAGGCACATCTTTCTTCTCCTCCTCCTCCTCCTCCTCCTCCTCCTCCTCCTCCTCCTCCTCCTCCTCCTCCTCCTCCTCCTCTGCCTCACCATCAGTCATCCACTAAACATACGTACACGTTGGGTATTACGTATATGGAGCTGTACATAAAAGATGAATAAATGAAAAATGTTCGTGACTAAAGATAGATTATCGCTTTTTGAGGATGAAGGAAGGTGTGGCATTTTTCCTCATCTTCCCTCTCTCTCTCTCTCTCTCTCTCTCTCTCTCTCTCTCTCTCTCTCTCTCTCTCTCTCTCTCTCTCTCTCTCTCTCTCTCTCTCTCTCTCTCTCTCTCTCTCTCTCTCTCTTCCTTCTTCTCGTATTTCTTTCTTACCTTTTGTTCGTTTCTTCTTGCACTACCCACACGAGTTCTCACTAAACACACACACACACACACACACACACACACACACACACACACACACACACACACCACTATCACTGCAATTTCTTCCATCTCGTTCAGAATGAATAGAAAAATCCATCCGAAAATAGTCGTGCAGCTTCTCCATTCAATCGAGACAGACTGAAGCACAAGGATTACATGTCTTCGTGTGTGTGTGTGTGTGTGTGTGTGTGTGTGTGTGTGTGTGTGTGTGTGTGTGTGCGTGTGTGTGTGTGTGCGTGTGTGTGTGTGTGTAGGTATTCGAAAGCGCTGCGTGGGCGACACTCACATCTTGTTGTAACCTGAGGGAGGCACAGAAGGAGAAATGCAAGACTCCTCACTACCAAGAAACGAGAGAAACGAAGGAAGGAGCAATAGGAAGGGAGTGAGAATGTGCAGTCAATCATCCATCTTGAGGCAACCGGTAAATAGAGATAGATAGATAGATAGAGAGAAAGAGAGAAATAGACAGACAGACAGGTACAATTTCCATGTCACTCCCTTCGTCAGGCCGCAGTAGAAGGCTCACCAGGCTAACCATCAATACCTGTGTTGCTTTGCTGGTCGCTAAGGACACCTAGAGCCGCGTCGATACACCCTGGACACCACTGCTGCTACCGTGCACACACACACACACACACACACACACACACACACACACACACACACACACACTATTGTTAATATGACTTTAAGCCTTTATTAAAATCTATTTCCGTTTTATATAGATTTTTTTTGTCATTCAAGTATTGCATAAAATGTATTGTAATGGAGGTATTGTGTAGCTTCTTTTTTTCTATTTTATTTGAAGGATTGTTAAGGAAATTCAGATTATATATTAATTTACGTTTGTAGAATTAGTGTCTATCCTTCTGAACACTTGGCTTACGCACGCACTTGTGTTTGTACGATATTCAACACTGCAATTAAAAAATAATATCGCGCCTGCACAAAGGGATGCATTCAACGGAGGCTTTTGACAACTGTTCACGCCGCTGACTCCTCGTTATCGAACTACACAGAGGGCAGATTGTTCTCGTTATCCTATTTCTGGAAACGCGGTGTTAGGACCTTGTGCTGCGCTGACCTGACTGACTGTGAGTGAATCGTAAAAACATGAAGGCTGAGTCAAGTTGTAAATTGCATCTCATCCCTGACTTAATCTCACACGTGGAGCTAAGACAGTGACGCGAGGAGAGTGTGGCAACCCAGGAAATGTGATATTCTTACCTAAGTGGAGAATGGGTTTTCCATAAGGATTTCCCGGTACATCCCTTCCAGACATTATCCTCTATCACGCACCGGGCTCCCAACGTGATTGTGATGACCTTTACGTGCACTTCAGCAGGGTTCGGGCCCCATCGTAACTGAATGAGATGTGAGGACACCCTTTCCGTCGAGAAGGTGACAAGGAATGATATTACAGTCGTGTCTGATACTGTAAAAAGCAAATATCTCAGTGGAAGGAAAAGAAAAGAGTAAAAAAAGTGTTCCGAAGCCTCTGTACTCGAGTGAGAAGTGCGTACAGACCTTTTTAATCGAGGAGGTGGCAGAGAAACTACAGTGCAGCTATTGAAATGCTGTCTAACGCTCCAAATGTCTACACGTTTGCGAAAGACAAGAAAGAAGAAGAGATATTGGTATTTTCTTTCGCTCGCTGCCTCTTTTCTTATCCCTATCACCGTGTTATTAAAGTATATAAAAGGTGGAGACTCCTATTCCAGTTCTTCGGTTTGAATAACGTTTGGGTTTACGTTGCCTTACCTTTCCCAGGGCCCTCAGGTAATTTTGGCACCTGCAATGATCAGCCTGTGTGAAGAAGGATGAACACCTGAGTAATGCATAAGGGCACCTGTGTTAACAAACTCGTGATTGCTTTGCACTTACTCTGTCACCTGTATTGATAGAGATAACAGGACATATATCAATAGAAGCTGACAACCAATCGGGAAAAAAGAAAACAAAGGAAAGGTACAAGAACAGAAACTTACAACCAGAGAATTAGATTATTTGATTCGGTCAGGACATTGGTCAAAGGAAATGAATAAATGAATAATATAATATCATCCCTTTGTCCAGCTCACTGTAATAAATATCGAAAGAGAAAAAATAAAGACATGAGGAAAAAACGAAAGAAAATTAAAGAAAAATAAACATCCAAGATAAGGGACGAAGAGAGAAAAATGAAGTAAAAACCAAGAAGACTGAAACTAGGAAAGATAAATAAGAACATTTTTCAGATTTCTATCACGATAATAAGGAAAACATAGCAGCCAAACTGATGCATATACCTCGACCTAAAACATCTATAACTCCTTCCTTATACACAACTAAACAAATCAATGGCAAACTTTAAAAAATATATATAAGGCTAAAATTGTTCTCCCTCTCACTCCTGTTTCATCCACGGCCGAATCATGGTTTGGATTTATGAGACAGCACGCGTTGGAGAAAAGATATTCGTCTACTAGCTTTGGTTTCATTACACGGAGACAGACTTACAAAAGGCGCACAACCCAAGACCAAGACCAAGACCAAGAGTACCTGTATCACCTCGCTTCCTTCTCATACTCAAGGGCTTTTTGTTTTAAGGACTATCGTGCCCCATGCCCTCCGCTGCCTGGAAGAACGTTTATTTTAAGTGTTTAGCAGATGCAGGTGTGTGATATATTTCGTTCAAGTGTTACGTGTGGCAGTGCAGTGTGTCATGCTTGTGTGTTTGTTGTTGATGGAGAGGGAAAAGCAGTAGATGAGGAAGAGCAATGAGACGAGGAACTGGAGGAGGATGGAAAAGTAAGGGAAGGAAACAGAGAAAAAGAAAGAAGTTGAGGGAGGAAAAGAAGAATGAGGTGAAAGAGGGTGAGGACAAGGAGGAAGAGATTAAAAGAGGAAGGTGTACAAAAGAACAGATATGGAAAAATGATATGTAGAAAGGATGACCAAACAAACACACACACACACACACACACACACACACACACACACACACACACACACACACACACACACACACACACACACACATACATACATACACACACACACATCTGTACACCTGCGTAGCATACTGCTGGCGAACCAAAAAAGGAGAGAGAGAGAGAGAGAGAGAGAGAGAGAGAGAGAGAGAGAGAGAGAGAGAGAGAGAGAGAGAGAGAGAGATCAGTGGTACAAGTGTTCCTCACATCGATCCACGTAAATTTCATCCACTCTGTTCATCACCATTTCCACCTCATCATCACTACTATCACCACCACCATCACCACTACCATCACCACCACCACATTACCTAGAAAGTCAAGAGTAAGCTTAGGGATACACGAGGAAGGAGGAGGAGGAGGAGGAAGTAAGAAGAGCAAGAAGAAAATACTTAAAATGAGAATCAGTTGCGACCTTTCAATATCGTGATGGAAACCCTGGTGGTGGTGGTGGTGGTGGCGGCGGTGGTGGAGATTGGAGGGGATACCATAGAAGGTCTAGAATATGTGTTGAAGATGAGTGGTGTTGAGGATGGATGGTGTTGTAGGTGTCTTGTGATAGTGGTGATGATGAAATGGTTAACAGTGCATGGTGGTGGTGGTGAGGGGTGGCAGTGCATGGTGGTGGAGGTGGTGGTGGTGATGATGGTGACGCAGCTCGAGGTTGCTGATGATGGTCGTGACTGCCAGATGTCTTCGGTTGAGTCCACTTCAAGTTGCGGAATGTTCCAACGCGTGCCTCCCGCCTCGTCTCGCTGCCTCTCTTCGGTTCTGTGTGTGTTTCAACTTCTGTCTGTCTCTCTGTGTCTCTTTGTGTTTCTGCAAGATTGAGGGAGAGACTCGTTGCAGTGATGGAGGAGAAAGGATATTGTGTAAGTCCTTCTCTTTCTCCTCTTCCTCCTTCTTCTTCTCCGCCCACTCCTCTTCCACGTTCTCTTTCAGCTACTTCTGTTCCTCCTAGTCATGTGTTCATCTTATGTTTCTTATTGGCTTTTCATGTTTTTTATCCTCCGCCACCTCCTCTGTTCCTTTTTTCTGTTCACTTCAATATTCTTCTTCCTTCTCTTGGTCTTCAATAGAATTTTCCCCTCCTCCTCCTCCTCCTCCTCCTCCTCCTCCTCCTCCTCCTCCTCCTCCTCCTCCTCCTCTTCCTCCTCTTCCTCCTCCTCTTCCTCCTCCTCATCATTCAATGTCATTGCGCCTCCCACATAATTGTCCCCATATTTCACTTTTTCCATTTCTTCATCTTGTCCTTTGGCTCTCCTCCTCCTCCTCCTTCTCCTCCTCCTCCTCCTCCTCCTCCTCCTCCTCCTCCTCCTCCTCCTCCTCCTCCTCCTTCTCCTCCTCCTTTTTTCAACACGTAGGACACCCTTGCAGGTCCCTTAGCGAGGCATCACTCTTGGGGCTTCATGGTCGTCAGCTTTGGTTGTTTTCTTCAAGGCAACAACACAACTCTGAGAAGGTCCACTGCAGGACGTTCCCAGCAGATGTTGAAGCGTTATGTGAAGCACGTATCCTCGGCTTCTAAGGACGTGAACCTCCCCGTAGGCAAAGAAAGAACAGAACCCAAGCTGACAAAGAAACAAGTGCCTTAGCTAACACCCACCGCCACCACTACTCGTCTCTCACCTTTAAGTTGTCCATGGTCGTACCTTTTAACACGCAGCTTGCTCCTCCCTGCCTCGGCGTGGCTGGGTTGAAGAGGCGCCTCGGGAACCTGCTCCGTCACCCGTCGGCCTTCGTTGGTTTGCTGAAAGCTTGCTTGCTTGCTCCTCCAACTGTGACTCGGCCTCTTCCTTCTCTCCCTCTCTCCCTCCTTCCCTCCTTCCCTCCTTCCCTCCTACTCATGTTTTTGCCTTTCCTTGAGTAAAAATGTCACCTCTCTCTCTCTCTCTCTCTCTCTCTCTCTCTCTCTCTCTCTCTCTCTCTCTCTCTCTCTCTCTCTCTCTCTCTCTCTCTCTCTCTCTCTCTCTCTCTCTCTCTCTCTCTCTCTTTCTCTCACACACACACACACACACACACACACACACACACACACACACACACACACGAGTACTGTCCAGTCGGCACCTCATCACTCTTCCCCTTGGCGGCGTCCTTCCCGGGGCCAGGGCAGGAAGGCACTGCGTGTGTGGGCGTCGTTCCCTTGTCATCGCTGCCGCTCAGGACACCAAGGATTCCACGATGCCCTCGCCTGAGAGACGCATCTGGATACGTCTTGACGATGGCGGTGGAGTGAAAGGAAGGTTATTTTTATGCGATATTATCATTATTATTATTTTCTTTTTCTTTTTACGTGATTTTTCCTCGAAGTAAATGTTACGCTTCGAACTTTTGTGTACAGTAACGTTAAGACAATAATACGAAGATAATTCTGCGTTGTAGAAGTGACCGAAGTCTCCAATTTAATAACATTAAATAAAAAGGGAATCTTAATATACGTATGTTAAATAACGATGATGATGATTATGATAATGGTGATGATTGTAATGTCACTAATGATAATTGTCGTACTAGCAGCAGTAGCAGCAGCAGCAGCAGCCGCAGCAGCAGCTAATGACGTCGTAGTTGTTGGCTAAGTTGCTGTGGTGGTGTGCTGCCACTGTTACTTGATCTTGCGTGTGTGTGTGTGTGTGTGTGTGTGTGTGTGTGTGTGCAGTGTTTTCTAGTTTTTTCCTTCTATATTTCTCCTAATTTTTATTTTATTTTAATTTTGTCTAGTCTCTTCTCCATGTAAAACAACCAGCATGTTGTTGTTGCTTCACCAATAGGATAACATTTGCATCAGTAACACCAGCAGCAGACTAACAGTAACACCACCACCACCACCACCACCACCACCATCACCATCACCATCACCATCACCATCACCACCACCACCACCACCATCACCACCACCACAATCATGTCACGTCTTAAATCAAATCAGAAACTGACTCAAGTAATCAAAAATTTCCTTTCCTGGTCATCGTCATCGCTTCTCCGCTCCTCTCACCACTCTGGAATTTCCTTTTGAGATGCACAGTGCGTTCGCAAGGTGGCATCCAAAACACACCCACACATTTCCGCCTCGCTATTAAAACTTCCACGCACCACTTTTCCTCTGTTGGCGGAGACATAAGATGCACCTTAGTGGGTCTTGACTTGACTTAGTGTAAAAATAATAGTAATGTTCAGGTTGGTTGCTTTTTTTCGGTTGTCGTAGTAGTAGTAGTAGTAGTAAGGTTGGCAGTTATGAAAATTGTATCTTGTTTTCTGCTAACAGTTCAGAAAAAAAAAAAGTTACATTAATCGTATTCAAAAAGTAATACTGATTCATACACATTTGTTTTGTTAGTTTAATCAGCGAAGAATTATTATCACCTGTACAAAACAAATTAAAATAGCTTGTTCTTCTGCAGGTAATGTAGTTTTTTTCTCACTCTTTTTTTTCTTTTTTTTCCTCTGCCATGATCCTTGACCTCCTTGACCCTTCCTTGCCAGCCACACAAACCTCTGATGTTGCTACCTGGCATGGTGCGCGTGTAATGTAATCTTCCTCAACATCATTACCTGAACCTTGATTGAAACAGCCTCAGCGATACTCCATCTTTTCAACATTCTTATTTTCTCAACGAATCATGAGTATATATCACTTCCCACATTTCACCTAATCCTACGAGTAAGTTTTTTTTCTTCATTAATCTTTCTTGCATCACAGATCAGTATTATTTAACTATTATATTCCTCGTTTCAATACTACTTCTCTTCCTTCAATATCGTGATGAGCATTTAGTAACTTGGGAGGAGGTATAATACGGCTTCCCACCAGCATAGTAGTAAGTGTTCCGGCTGTGTTGAGGTGAGGTGGCCACGCCCTGCACTGCACTACACTCGTGAGGGAGGGAAGCCGTAGGGTTAATGCAGCAGTGTGAGGACGGACCCTTTGCTTTATGGCCTCAGCACCGTTCATGTGGGATTAGAGCAGCTCCAGGAGTGGGCGTACGGGTAGTTTAGGTCTTTTTGTTGTGTGAGTACTTTGTGTAGGGGGATGAGGGTGTGTGTGCGTGTGTGGGGGGGGAGGGGTGATTAGTTAAATGAAGTGATTAACCTGTTATAGCATTGTTCTTTTTTTTTTCCTCTAAACCTACCACGTCTTCCTGAATCACCGCTTAATACAGTGACCCTCGACGCCTCGTTCTACTCTTTCAAGAATATTAAGTTTCCCCCCAACGAAAATCACCTCCATAGAGCGACAACAACACGAGGGACAAGAACACAACACTTGATTCCTCTACTTTGCAATGCACTTACAGATGCAGTTTGTTTGCATTTCTATTCTGTTCCAGTCGCGTTGTGAGGAAGGAGGAGGAGGAGGAGGAGGAGAAGCTACTGATAGGATAGAGGTGGGGGCTGGTGTGAGTTGGTTAAGGAGTGAGTGATGCTTCCTTCCCATGCTGTTCATTGGGTAACATGCCATCCTCTTCCCCTCCCTCCCTCACTCACCCTCCAACACACGCAACTTAATCGGAAAGCCTCCTACTTTTTCACCTCCTCCTCGTCACATTCCTCGATTTCCTCTTCACGGCTGAGGCTTTACAGGGAGGAAGCTTCTGTAAAACTTGCGTAACTTGAAAAGAAAATCGATTGTTGGGTTCAGAGTCTCACGCCTAACAGTGCCAGACTATGAAACTCGTCCTTGCTTAGCGGCTCAGGGCAAGAATACGTGAAGTCTCTGGTATGAAGGCGAGGATGAATGTGTGTTGTTCTATGGTGAATGTAATTGTATCATAAAAGGTGTGTGTTGTTTCTTCATAATCTTAGTGGTGGTGGTGGTGGTGGTTATTCAATATTAGTCTCATATTATTCACTTTTCTTGCGTTTTCGCGGCCTTGGTCTCTTTACTCCTTGATTTCAATATATTTTTCTTTTCTTTCTGTTTGTTTATGTGTTCGTATTAGATTTTCCCATGCTCGTGTTTGTCTAAGTGTTTCGTCATTTTTCATTTCCCTTCCACCCTCTTTCACTCACTGGGAAAAAGATAAGACACGGAAAAAAATAACTTATAACAGCGACAGGAAACCGGAAAATTGGAACACATACCCAATAAATAACTGATGTAAAGACTAAATCATCGGATAAACAAACGGACCCCATTTATTATAGTGGTGGTAGTGGTTGTGGTGGTGGTGGTAGTAATGGCAGTAATGGTGATTGTTGTGGTGAGAATTTTTGCCATTAAGGTGACCGCAGAGGAAGAGAAGAAAGAGGAGGAGGAGGTTATGTGAATAGGAATGTTTTATAAGAAATTAACAAGCACATTAACCATTGACTTCAGCGGCTTATTACATTGTCTTGTAGGCTCTATCATGTTTGGCTTTGCTCTCTCTCTCTCTCTCTCTCTCTCTCTCTCTCTCTCTCTCTCTCTCTCTCTCTCTCTCTCTCTCTCTCTCTCTCTCTCTCTCATTATTTCTATTTCCTTCAAACCATTTCCTGTTTATCCAAGCCTCTGGTGGCGTCTCCCCAAACAGATGGTCCTTTTATAACTGGACAGCGACACAGAAGGAGGAGGAGGTAAAGAAGTAGTAGTAGTAGTAGTAGTAGTAGTAGTAGTAGAAGTAGAAGTAGAAGGAGGAGGAGGAGATAATGTTGCCTACAGAATACAAATCCATACAATTTTCTGTTGATTTCCTTCTGTAAGAAAAAGAAGGTAAAAAAATATTCTTTCCTGCAATGCTGTGGCGTCTCTCGATTTGTTTGGCTCTCCGTCTTCATACTCCTCCACTACTGCCTCTACCACAATCACCACATCCACTCTCCTCCCTCCTACTGTCTGAATGCTCCTCCTCCCACACCTTCCATCCTCCACTGCCTCCCGCTCCGCTCCACCTCACTTCGCCTCCTTCAAAATTCAACGTAAATTCTACTTTTCCTCTGTCTAGCGATTAGTTGTCTTAAAGGGAACAAAGATATATGAGAACACGTCAAACCTTCATCATGGGAAACATTAACCTTGATACATACATGAGGAAATGATTTAGAGAAACAGAATGAACGGGAAAGAGAACGAAGGCGAGACACAGAGCAGGAAAAGAAGTGAGACAAACTCTACGTCTTATTCACTCCTTAAGGAAGATATTAGCTCGTGTTGCGTCTCAGTATCTTCTAAGACTCCCCATCCGACCATTCACCGAAGGAAGAGAACATAAAATACAGTAGAAGCTTAAAGGAAACAGAAGATATATTTCTCTCTGGAAAATATCAACGGCTACGTGTCTACTTCCTACGCTGGCGTGTGTGTAATGAAGGTTGAAGGTCAGCTGTCCCTCCATCCCTCCGTCTCTCCGTCCCTCCGTCCCTCTGTCTCTCCTTTTGTTTTCTAATCGCCCCAGCGTTCAGCTAGGAATCAAAAAAGAACCTTTACCCTTGCTTCCATTGCTGAGAATATCTGTAGGAAGGATGGAAAGGCAAGAAAGACTCCTTCTGGTCTCCGTTGTGTGTGTGTGTGTGTGTGTGTGTGTGTGTGTGTGTGTGTGTGTGTGTGGTGTGTGTGTGTGTGTGTGTCTGTGTGCGTGTGTGTGTGTGTTCTAAATTACTCTTTAAATTATCTTCCTACTTTTCCTAGTGCACATCGTAATATACATACGCATTACATCATAGTAATGTAATGTTTCTATATTACACACACACACACACACACACACACACACACACACACACACACACACACACACACACACACACACAGAAGAAGAGAGAGGAAATAGTCATTCTAAAGCCACCAGTTCCACCAAAAATCTTCACGAGTCAGCGGCACCAGCGATATTTTCCTACACTGCCTCAAGCTAAGCAAGTAAGAGCCTTGAGTTGAGTGCTGGTGGGGTTGAGGCGACACCAGCCGATCACAAACGCAATTCCTAGCTTACTTTCCCTTCTTTTACCCTTGGATAGTGCGCAGTAGTGGCTAAGACATGGATGTACCACCAGTCTTTCTTTAGTTCGATCCAAGATATATTGTAGCGTTAGATACATACTATGTATTACCTTCCACATTCATTACAGCCAAACGGGGATGAACTCTCTTGGTGAGGCAATGCCGAGGTAGCGCGGAAAACATATCATACAGAACAGGATGTCGGTCTTCATATCAAACTACAATTTATCTTGTGTTTACCGCTCCCAGATGATACCAAAGGAAGTATCTGACATCCTTAGCCTTCTGGTACAAGCGAGAAGGATCAGGGGCATGGAGAAGGCATTTTAAAGTGGTCTCGAGTATGCCACCCTCAGCAGCTGGAGTTGGTCTGCCGCTACTCCCTCGCTCGTCCTGTTGGTGTGGCGTCGCTATCAGTTGTCTGTAACTCTGTATTCGTTCCGGCTTTCTACATGCAACGGCCCAATTATTGCAAGACGGTTTGGTGTTTGCATTCACACCACATAACCTTCGACCCTACCTCCTCCTCCTCCTCCTCCTCCGTTTCGTTCTCCTCCTCCTCCTCGTCCTGCTCCTCATCCTCTTTCCCCTCCTGCAGCCTTGACACTTGATTTTCCTTTGAAGCATGCATTTCCTGGTAAAAAAAAAAAAATCCAGTTTCCTTTTTCCCATCCCTCTTTAGCCTCGTGAGTTTTATTTTTTTTAAAACAAGTGTTGAACATACAGCAGACGATATCGGAAGCGTAATGTAACTGGGCACACATGCTATTAATTTTCTTGTGTCGTTGCTTATCTCATTTCCAATTAGTGGTGCCGTCATTTTGTTTAACGAGCAGGAGTGCCGGAGGTGGACTGCAAGGGACGTTATCTCATTAATAACTACGTTGCCTTGCCAAGGACACCAGGGAGACATGAGTATCATGTTTTATTTGTCCTGTTTTTTTCTTTCGGCTTTGACTTGAATAGCCTACTGTCTCTATCTGCTTTTGATGTTTACTCTGGGTGGAATCTACACTGCTGTTTGTGAGCCCGAGACCCAAACCTAACTTTTGTTTCATTACCTTACATGTTAAAGTACTAGAAAAGAGGAAGCTTTGTTACGAAGGCTGTGTACGCAACCATGTAACTCTTACTTATTAATGAGTTCTTTATTACATAACGTGGAAGCCTGAAACAAAGGAGGACGGGGTGAAAGGAAGACTTGGGTCCATAGTTGGAGAGAGAAGGAGACTTCAGCAGCCAAGAGGGTCTGCAGGAGGACTGGGAATCGATGAGTGGCGGGGGTCTTCAAGCTGCTGCTCCCGATGGCGTGAGAGTTCTCATAGCCAGTTGTTGGAGCCTCCTGATACCGCTGCTGTTACATGTTACTTGATGTTCTTGTGGCAGCCTTTGCTGGAGCCTCGATGCCCTGGTAGTGGTCCTTAGTCCCTTGTCCACCATCAGAGAGGCAGTGGACTTGTGGAGGAAGAATTTGATGATGAAAAATGTATGCAAGAACAGCACGAAAGATAGTGGACCATTTCCTGTGTGTGCCACGTCGCCCCGGCCACATGCCACGGCACCGCTCCTTGCCGTTAACTGTTTGGTTCCGGTGGCCTGATATTGACTCGTCTGCGTGTCACGGTAGCTTAGCCTCGGCAGCAGCAGCAAGCTGTGGCCTCCTAGTCTGACTGAACTGAAGGATGAGTCATCTGCTGCTGTAATTCCCTCTGGCAGCCGCCTGTCGCCACCTGAAAGGCTTTGATGCTGCAAGTACTGTCCTAACGTGAACAAACAGAAGGCGTGGAGCTGATGGCGACGTTCTGTGCAGCTGTTGTCGAGCCGCTCCTGCCGCACTACCTCCGTCCCCCCTTCCCCTACCCCTCCCGCATGCTACCACCCCGGCCGGCGAGCAGCTGGTTCAGTGGTGGTCATCCGTGGCGCTTCCCAGTTAATTACATCCTTAAAAGATGGCTGAGTTGGTGCTTAGCGAACACTGAACACCAAGGATGAGAGGCAAGGCTGCACGTCATCCACTCTCACTCCGCCGAACATTCAATAATCGATCTGTCTTTTTATTCAATACAGACAGGCTGTGGTGTGGCCGGTGAAGCTGCCTGGAGTTCGGTGCGCGTCGATACAAAAGCAAAGTAAACACACACCATCAAGGATAAAGAGAGCATAAAAATTCGACGCCATTTTTTTCCACTTCGCATAATCTAGTAATATTGTCTTACTCTTTACTTCAAGAGACGAAAAATTTAGACAACATACAAGGAATTATATTTTTTTGTATGTGTATAAATGTTTGGTTTACGATTTCATACTTGTACAATAGTTTTTAAAGTTTCGCTTCAGAAAGTACACGATTGTTAACAACCTTTATTTGCCGCGGGTGGAGGAGTAACTAACACACACACACACACACACACACACACACACACACACACACACACACACACACACACACACACAGGTAAACAAGCATAAACACGAATACCTGCAACAGAAAATAAAACAACATGTAACTTAACCCACATGCACGATAAAAAACAAACAAGCTCAACACATGTATATATATAAATCATCAATATTCCATCCCATTTCACTCATGTCCATTACTTTTACCATTACTATAACACCACCACCACCACCACCACCACCACCACCACCACCACCACCACCACCACCTTCACCACCACTACCAACACTAGTAGCTTAAACCACTTGAACGCAAATATTACAACCTTGCTGGTATAGATCGTTCAAAAGGCTCCTGGAAGAATATTAATCAAAATTTGAATTATTTAGAGAACGCACGGTAAAGAGAGAGAGAGAGAGAGAGAGAGAGAGAGAGAGAGAGAGAGAGAGAGAGACTTCTATACTACAGCTAAGCAGATGCACAGAAGCTGAATATCAATATAGAATACACAGACTTTCGACTTTCCTGCTGTGTGTCAAAAATGTAGGACGTGACATGAACTCCTGCCAGCAACTGTATGTGTGTGTATGTGTGTGTGTGCGTGTTGGTGTGTGTGTGTGTGTGTGTGTGTGTGTGTGTGTGTGTGTGTGTGTGTGTGTGTGTGAGTGTGTGTGAGACCTGAGCACAGCATCTTCGTGTTAAGGAGGGAGGGAAGGGAGGGTAGATAAGCAAGGTTGTAAGTGTTGGTTAGCAAGGAAAGGCAGCTGTTGTTTGTCTTCGTGGTGTGAGGGTGTGAAGACGAAGGGCGTGGCTAAGAATGTGGCGTAGGCGTGGCGTGTGTGCGTGTGTGTGTGTGTGTGTGTGTGTGTGTGTGTGTGTGTGTGTGTGTGTGTGTGTGTGTGTGTGTTTCAGGAGTACGTGGGGAAGGTGTGTGAAGACCGTGGAAGCAGGTGTTGTATAGAAAGCCCGAAGAATTTTTTTTGTTCTCTCTCTCATTCGTTCTGTGTAACACCAATAGCAGTAGTGGTGGTGGTGGTGGTGGTATTGGAGGAGGAACTATGTACATAAATTTACTCTATGTTACTTAATATGTATAGTAGTCATCGCTCAGTTAGGCTTACTTGGTGATAGCATTCAATTGCCAGTCATTTACGTAACACTAAAAAAATATATTAAAAAACGTTACTGAAATACCATCTATAACTATGACGTCTGTAAAATGCTATCAAAAAGTCTTCACAATTTTAAGGGCTCTGATAAGATTTTATGATGACTTAAATACTTTTTGTTTGATAAGATAAGAGGTTGTGTCTTCTATCTTTAAAAAAAATTACCTTCAGCGATATTTTACATGGAAACAGAGGTTGGCCAGAATAAACAGTATTACGAACCACAAAAAAAACAGATTACCAAAAACAAGGAAATTCTGACTAGTATCTGAGTCATCCTATTACCTGACATTCTCTCAAAGGAAAATACTGAAGAAGCAGAGTAAGGTTGCGTGTTCCTGACTCTACCCGGAGAAAGGGATGAAGGAGTGTGTGTAATGATTAACTCCTGCATTAGTAAGGTGGACAGAATACATGTAGATCAGAGTAAGTGGAGTCATGTGCCGTGAAGCAGTGAAGGGAAGGGAAGCAGTTAACAAATTCAGGAAGTAGCTTTAAAAAATAGATAAAGATGTAGGATTCAACGGAGTGAGATTGAAGACAGTGCATGAAAGTGGAGTTAAAGGGACGATCAGGTTTTGACTTCATTTTTACACACACACACACACACACACACACACACACACACACACACACACACACACACACACACACACACACACACACACACACACACACACAGAAGAGTGATCCGTACTTGCACAAAAGCTCTTCTATAGTGAGCATCTTGGAGGAAAATTGGTCGACGTGATGCACAATACTTACTTTCATGGAAGCTGATCAATGTAGGAAGAGTTGAGATGCGGAATTTCTACCAAGAGGGTTCGGTTCAGTGTAGTGGAGGAGGAGGAGAAGGAGGAGGTTACTTGAATGTTATTAGAAAGGAAGAGTTATCAGGAAGTTTAAGTTAAGTTGTTAAGGCGGAGAAATTGAGTTCTTTGAGGAGAGCTTTTGAGGTATTGAGGACTTCCAAGTTCTCTCGTTCCCATTCAGAAACTGATCAGAATTGAGACGTTTTTCGGGTATTCGTGGTTATATAAT
>JAXIVD010000019.1:310000-352500 GCA_036785275.1 Cancer borealis
GGATAGATATTTGTATAGTTAAAGAAGAAAGATTAATCCAAAAAGCAAACCAATCTAATTCTTACACCAAATTTCACTCCTTCCCTTAACACAAATTATCACGTTACACAAAATAATAATAATAATAAGAAGAAGAAGAAGAAGAATAAGAATAATAATGAACATCAAGCAGCTTTTCACATGCACTATTACCTAAACACTTTCTTTCTTGCTTTACCCTCACAGCTAACGTCCTTCCTTCACCTTATTCCCTGCAAATTTAGCTACCGAAGGCGACAAGGCAAATGATATACCATGAGTAGTTAGAGGAACACCCAGCTAGTGCACGGGGCCCAGACGCTACAAGGGCAAGGAGGGAGAGAGGGAGGGAGGGGAATGACAGCTAAAATTAAATACACATTAAGATCGCTCTGGCTCATGGTGAAGCATCCAAGTGGTGTGTTTTTATGCTACCTGACAGACACTGATACTTTGATCCGCAGGGGGGAGAGAGAGAGAGAGAGAGAGAGAGAGAGAGAGAGGGTGATTGCACTGACGATGACTTACATACCAAAGGCATTCACGTCTTAAGGAGTCACGAGAGGTATGGGTAATGGGAAAAGAGAGAGAGAGAGAGAGAGAGAGAGAGAGAGAGAGAGAGAGAGAGAGAGAGAGAGAGAGAGAGATTTTCATTGTTGTTTATAAATATTACATTACGACCAAGATTTCCTCTATACACTTAGGTATTTAAAGATCTAATTTCACAGGTGTTACGATATAAATACCTCCAACATATATGCACACACCTACCTCCGCTTCTGCCCTCGTCACACCTGCAACCTTCATAATTAGAGATTGCAATATCTTCGTCATTTATTTCAGAGAGTAACCACGATTTACTAACTTTCTCTAGTTGAAAAAATTTATTTCATCTATATCAATGTAGTCAATTTGAAGGTTATTTATATTTTTTATAGTAATTTCATCTGCCTTGCTTCCTTTCCCAGGTTTCTATGGGTTAGAGAGAGAGAGAGAGAGAGAGAGAGAGAGAGAGAGAGAGAGAGAGAGAGAGAGAGAGAGAGAGAGAGAGAGAGAGACGTGGTGGTGAATATAATAGTATAGGTGTGGATGCAAGGAAAGAACCAGCGTAGCATAGGATTGGCCAAGGTAATCCACGTCTCTCCGTTGTGGAATACATCAAGAATTTAATACCTTGAAAAACAAAAGACTCGCATCACTTTATGAAACTTGCCCATAAAAAAAGTCGTGTTTTCCATACATTTTCCTTGCATTTATGTCAATAAGAAAAGTTTTAATCGCTAATTATTAAAAGTTTCGCTGCATTACGCCTCGTCCCTTACTGCCTCACACTATCCTGGCACCATCCTGGCGGCAGAGGGCGTGGGGTGGAAGGTAAGGTCGAGCATCAGGTACTAGGGCGAGGGAGGGTGGGAGGCGGCGTGGTATTTCCCTTACCAGGTATATTAATGACTTACCTGCCCAGAGGGACGTCCGAGTTGTCACCTGTACCTCAGCTCACCTGTGTATATTGTCAAGCTACATACAGGTGTGATGGACCCTATGGACAGTTGTGTTAAGAATTGGTGTTGGGAGGAAGACTCTTGGGATCCTTGTTATTTTCTTACATTATTCATTCATTTATTCATTCATGTATCAATTAATTCAGTCAGTTATTCACTCACTCAGTTATTCACTCAGTTAATAATTCACTCAGTCATTCATTCATTTACTTATTAATTCATTCAGTTATTCAATATTTCACTCACTCATTCACTACTTGCTTGCTCACTTACTTGTTCACTAGAATTCTCACACTCTTAGACTAACTCACTCGCTTCCATTTACTCACTCAATCAGCGCGTCCCTAAACACAGTCTTTTTCCTTCAGAATATCGGTTTTCTTATGCAAGTTCGCTGCCGCTGTTATAACTTATATACCACTTACCAGAAGACAGGAACTCCTTCATGTAGCAAACTTTTTTGTCTGGTTCGAGGAAACAGAAAAAAAAGTTAAAATTCAATTTCGTGGGAATCCAATTTTCTACGTCGATTCATCAGGAAGGAAGCCAAATCGAACATCACTTCATATCATTCCAATTGTCAAGAATACGAAACAAGTGCAAAACAGTAGAGGAACCTTCGACCTTGAGGGAGAAGGAAGTACCAGAATTATATCGAAGAGTTTCATTTTGATAACTATTCACTATTCAACAGGAACACTTGGATACGTAAATGTTCCACCACGACAGCGATACAAGACAAGAGTTTCAGAATATCTAAGCCTTTCCTTCCCTTCCCTGGTTGCCTTGCCTCCCTCAACCTCACACAACACAACCCTCAACGATCGCTGTGACACTCCAGCGCTGCATCAATTATTCACTTTGAGCAAGAAAGTCCTGATAGAGAGGAGGAAGTGGTGGTGGTGATGGTGGTTGACGGTAGGAATAGTCTTCTCTTCATGACCTTGTTTTGTTCTGCTCCTCACCTTGCTTATCGACTCTTTAATATTGGTGGCGTGGTGGTCGCCTCAGAGAACACGTAACAGAGAGTTTGCTTTAAATAACTTCAAAAACAAACACTCCGTCCACTGTGACTTCTAAAAGGTTTAAAAATAGTCAGTTTTTTTTGTTTCTTGGGGAATCTTGATGTGTTTTCTTATTTTTTTCATTGACTTATCTTTCTTCGTAGTGGAGAACCGTGTTTTTAAATGTGTGTGTGTGTGTGTGTGTGTGTGTGTGTGTGTGTGTGTGTGTGTGTGTGTGTGTGTGTGTGTGTGTCAATATCCATCATGTCGCAAATCAACACAATACAAGTCATATTTTTTTTCTCTTTAACACATTAATCTTCATTGAAACCACTTGGTATCTATCCCTTGAATAGAGACCATCTGAAGACCATCTTACGTAGGCTTAGAAACCGGACAGCAGAGGCGGGAGGCTGGTGAGGGGCTGGGGACTGGTTTTTATTGAAGTCTATATTTTTTTGTGTGTGTTGCATTTTACTTCCTCGCATGTGGCAAAGAAAACGGGTTCTGTATTGTCTGCTCAACGCCTGACAACGTGTGTATGTGTGTGTGTGTCTGTCTGTCTGTCTGTCTGTCTCACTGTTATCTTTCAGGAATATAGTTGAGGATTCACTGTCCCCCCAAACACATTTTTCACCATTTATATTTTTTTACATCTTATATTTTTCATCCTATATATTTTCTCCCCTTATATTTTTTGCCCCTTATAACGTCCCTTTAATCCTCGTCATAAAACTTTAAAGATACATTTTTACACGTAATATAAAGTAGAATAAATAGTATTCCTCATGGAGTTTTGCATTAGTTATGTATCTTTCTTTTCCATGTGTCTCCTTGTAATATATTTTTTTTCCATCTAACTTTTATGAACTAACTACAAACTATAACGACATTTTCCTCAGGGATATTTACATTTACTTCTCACTTCTTTGTCTTTTCCATTGTAATTAAGTTTTCCTTGAAGAACACCATGGAAAGAAAAATATTACTCGCATATTTACCGAACGTGTCCTTAAGTGTGTGTGTGTGTGTGTGTGTGTGTGTGTGTGTGTGTGTGTGTGTGTGTGTGTGTGTGTGTGTGTGTGTGTGTGTGTTAGTGAGAGAGAGAGACAGAGGGAGACAGAGACAGACAGAGAGACAGAGACAGAGACAGAGACAGACAGAGATAATTAAAACCCTCTGTTCTTTAAGGCTTGATGGCGTTGCACACGAGAACAACAAAAGTTTCAATATTTGCCGCACGATCAATACAGGTCACGAGTTATTGCTTCCTTGGTGTCATTCAATAGCGACTGAAATATTCACAACATCGCCGCCAGAGAATAGTAAACTTTTCTTTGGATGCGTGAGTGAGGCTTTAGAACACATACAGAATCTTCCTCTTGCTCTCCCTTTCCTCTTGTTACTCGCTCAGTCCATTCAGTTGATGTAATGATAGTATCTCCACCTGGAAATTATGTTGTTTTGATAAAAGGATAACAAAGGAAACGGGGAATTGTTATTTGTTATTGTTGTTTCGTCTTTCCTTCATTTACGTGTGTGTTCAGTCTGTCCAGGTGAGCAGGTGTGTGTATGTGTTGTCTATCTGTGCTGGTTAGTTAGTTTGTTGGGTTTTATACTTTTTTTTTCCCTCGTGCTTGGCTGGTGGACGTGGTGGTGTCTGAAACCCACCATCAGCGGGCGGATGTGTAATTATCTATTGGTCTTTTTACCTAATTGTAATTGCTTCCACTTTTTTCCTTTTTTTTTTCATTGCACTGTGTCTGTACGTAGCATTACCTGCCAGCGTTATTTTCCTTGACAGCACGCACACGTACGCACACACACACACACACACACACACACACACACACACACACACACACACACACACACACACACACACACACACACACACACACACACACACGTGAACTCCGAAGACATCAGGAATACATGAATTCAGCAACAACAACAACAACAACAATAACAATAATAATAAAAAGAAGGACTATCAAAGCGAGAATGGCGGGGTCGGTGACTTGATTTAGCGGTGACGTCAGGCTGAGAGAACACCAAAAGAGGATCAATGTGACATCAAGTGAAATAGAAAAGACAATCATGGCACTGAGCTTTCCTTCAGTGCCAACCACGTCTGGCTCGCCCTACAGTGCCTCCCTCCGGCCGCCAGGTGTGATGGCAGGTGTTCTGATCCTCACTTGTTTCGTGTACTGCAAGGAACGATATTTACCTGGAGGTTAAAAAAGTTAATCTCAACACTCAATAAACCTTCATTGATGTAATATTCCCATCTCAGATTAGCATTACAATCAACTTACTGTAATATTTTAATCTGAAGGAAACAATACAATATCAGTAATTCCTTCATAGCAACGAGAATGTGCATGTTTTCTAAGGGATAAGCAAGATTCAGAGGCTCAGGAGACCTTTGCGTGTGAGACAGATTGAAGTAGTTGGTACAGGCCGCGAGGAAGCTATGTGAGGGGCTGGCGGGCCTCCTCACCGTCTCGCAAATGTCACCCGCTAACCCTCATGGCCCAAGCTGGCAAGAACCCACAGCAAGGACGCGGTGAGGCTGCGGGAGGACGGGATGAACGCGTAAACCAAACACAAGACTCGTGCTCAAAGGGAACTGCAGACATTTAGCGCCAGAAACACACGTGGATGACATTTTTCGCTGATAGATGCAAACGAGCTGACTAACTGATGTCCCGCGACGCACGACAGAGAACGACTTGCAGGAGGAGACGGGAAGGCAAGTGAAAAATATAAACTTTAGTCCCGAAAACTGGAAATTGTTGGAATGCAAGAATAGGAGAGGAAGGCAGAACGCGAAAAAGAAGGAAAAAACAAGGAAATGGAAGGGAAAAAGCGAGAGAAATCGAGAAATGAATAAGAGTTGTGCGAGAAAGAATGCCAATATTGATCATGTAATATGTAAACATGCAAAAAAGGTACACGATATCGGATCATGGAAAAAACAATAAATCTGGAAAAATAGAAAAGAGAAATGCAACAGAAACATAAAACGAAACTGTGAGATGAAAAACACAACTGGAATTAAGAAAAAGAAAGGGAGACGCGAGACGGGGAAGAAAACAAAGGGATAAGAAATAGGCAAGAAAAGAGAAGATAGAGAGAAAGGATAAAGAAAAGCGAGAATCCTTATACTGGAAAGACACAATAACAAAGAGAGAAGAGTAGAGAAAGGAGATGGAACTGAACTCTACTGGATCGAGACTGGAACAAGATTCGGAGGGAAAATAAGGCTTCTCTTTCACACCAATATTTATTTCAGCAACTCCTCCTCCTCCTCCTCCTCCTCCTCCTCCTCCTCCTCCTCCTCCTCCTCCTCCTCCTCCTCCACATCCTTATCTTAATTTTCCTACTTCTTGCTCCCCTCGTCTTCTTTTTCTTCTCTTCTCCTAATTTTTATCATCTCCTCATTTTTATAATTACACACACACACACACACACACACACACACACACACACACACACACACACACACACACACACACACACACACACACAGTAATAGGCCTACGAGCATTGTTTCATGGCATCTCCTTTGCTTACGAAAATCAACACAAAAAAACTTAAGGAATAGTCTTATCGGATGGAGAAACATAGTAAGATAAAAAACAGCTGTTCTTTGTACCACTTCACTCTGCCCTCATCCACCCTCACTCCACCCTCACTCCACCCCCCTCACCCATCCCAATCACCCACCCTCTCCCGCCCCACCTCAACACCTCCACCCTCACACCAGCATCCAGTAACACTACACCCTCTTGCGCAACACCCATTGTCACCACTGATCCTCTACAACACCTTTCTACTCACTTGGTAATGTTTCAACACCACCATAACTTGATGCACAGTACCACCACCACCATCACCACCACTACCTCCTCCTGCTCCTCTTCCTCAATACATACAAACACTCCACCTCACTGCAAATTCCCAACTGAAGATGATTTAAGAGGCATTTACTTTTCTTATTCTTCATTTTTTCGCCTTGTAATTTCTTATAAACAACAACAGGGAAGTTCAGTCAATCAATCATTAGAAATCCATGTCATTGATTCTCCAGGAGTGAATTAAAATGAGAGGATGAGGTTTGCCTTAGTCTAGGGCGAAATATTCTTCATAAACTGTCGTGGCATCACATATCAGTCACTGGTCACCCTTCCTTCGTACTCAGACTTTCCCGTACACTTCCTCACCTCAAAGAAATTTCCTGGAACCCGCCAACTGACCCTCACCATATTGAGGAGGTTTTTGTATATCCTGAAAGCAACTGGAACCTTGCAGATCCACAACACCGCCTCCTAGTAAGGGCATTAAGTCTTTCCTGGAAGCTGTTCAGAGGGAGTGGATACCAGGAAGAGGCGGGAAGGGAAGGAGGTGAGAATGCCGCATCCTTCTTCAAGTTGAGTCAGAATGAAAGAAATTTGTAAAAGAACCGTGAAAGACTTTTAATTAGTAAAGGTTTTTTGGGTTCGGAATTTATTGGGTTCTGGAATGAAAATATAAAAATAATGAAGAAAAATGACACTGAATAGGTGTTTGGGATCAGTTAGTATTTAATAGTCATTTTTATTCTACAGTAAAAAAAAAATGTCAGCTTGGAGGAAAGGCGTTAAAATGATCAATATTTAACTGACTAAATGGACTTAAATTTTCCTCTTAATTTTAATAGATAATTTTATGTTTACAAATACCACTATGCATCTTCCTTCCCCTTGTTCCTTGTAAGTAATTGGTGTTTATAGGCTACACTACCTTCCCTCACCTCCCTTGGCACCTATACATGGCGTTTCCTGCTCCTTTGTGCCTCTCGTACCCAGCCGTTCACACAAAGGAGCTCCAGGAAATGTTAGTTCTGGCACGCCCTTGTCACTCAAGTCTCATAAAGGTTGTTAGTGATTCGTCCAGGTGCTTCTTTGACCTTACCTGTTCGTATTAATTAGCTTAATGGTGTTTCAATCATGTCTCGTTTTTACTTTGTGTTTATGTTTTTTTTCCAGTTTTCTTTCACTTTTTGTCATGTGATATTTTTTTTATACATTTTTTTTTTCCGTTCATGTTCGTCAGTTTTCAAGGTTAATGTGATTACAGAGGAATTTCAAACTTTTTTTTTTGTATATATATGTACAGAAAATTCAGCAGCAAACCTTGACTACAAAATAAATAGATAAAAAAGCGTTCCCCTTTAAAAAGTAAAATAATACAGCCAAAGTTTAAATTAAAAAAATGGATCAGTGGAACAAAATATACACACACGCATAGATACATTTATTTATTCCTTATTACATGTCGATACGCGGAAAAAACCAACACAGAGGAAAGAAGATAAACTAGAACATGAATGAACAAGGTAATAGGATGAACAAGGACAGGCAATAAGGAGTAACACGAAGAATACAGAATGAACAAAGAAACAGTGAGGAATTAAGCACCAAACCACAGGATGAACAAGGAACCACACAACCACAATGAACACAGAACAGAATGAACAAGGAAACAGTAAGGGGTAAAGTACCAAACCCAAGATGAACAAGGAAGCACAACACACAGTAAGCAGTATGACAAGAGTTACTGCCAAGAGTACAAGGACAAGCCAGCACCGTTCTTACCTTCACTGACCTGCCTCCCAGACACCAGTTACCGCCAACTCATCTTATCCGAGTAGGTGTCGCTAATGCCTTTCCTCATAGTCTGTATTTTTGGTCTGTATCTTTCCTCCTCCTCCTCTGTCCTCGCCGTACCTGACCAATCATGCTGACACTGCAGTATAAAAATAACCTTAGAAGCTTTTGTGATCATATGAGATATTCTGTAATTTTTTTCTTCTTCGTGGAGTGACATATTTTATCTTGCTGTTGTTCTCTTTATCTTCCAAGACCTTTGAATAAATGATGATTATATGGTGTGTACAGCGACGCCTTAATAAAGATGATGATGATAGAAAGTAGGAAGAGAAAGGAATAAAAGAGCACAGGCAGAATAGTAAAGAGAAAGTAAACAAAGGAAAAGAAGCAAGGGAAAGAATCATTCCATCAACATGTTAGAGTGAAGAAAAAAACACATGGAAAAAACAAGGAATGGAAAGAGCATTATAACTACGCATTAAAGAGCAGAGATTTCCCTACGAGGACACACTGTTACAAGGCCCTGTCTCCTATGTGTTGGTCTTGCGGCTGGCACCTCAGGGGACGTCTGCACCTGCCGCTGTGACGCTGGTTGGATCATGTGGGTGCCACGTGAAACTTGCATCACGTTCCGCCGGCTGAGAGGGCCATGGCGCCTGTTTCAAAGCCGCCAGTGTCTGCATCCTGTATTGTTCCTCCGCCTCTCCCTGTATCCCCTTTATAAAACCGAGGCACTTGTTTCACGGCCGCTTTTGTCCTCGTCTCCTATCCCTTCCTCTTCTTTATACAAGGCGACGTGTTCGTTCCACAGACTCACTCATGTTTTCCTTCACCCAGTGCCTCATCTCACTTATATTCACGTGTTTGTCCTCACATATACTACACAAGGACCTCATACGTATAGCAAAGACAAGGTAGATGCATTACTAACCAAAAAATTAACTTCATAGGTACTACATAAGCACAGGTGGGAGAAGGTAGTTCCATTATCTACCAAAAAATACTACATAGGAACTATATTTCGCTCTCCCTTAGGCTAGAATGGATGTAAACTTTGGCATAGTATTCTTGGGTCGCCTCGTAACGCTGTAAAAGTGTTGGGTGACCTCAGGATATTTACTTGAAGCAGCGAGACGATAGGAAGCCAAGACCTTGACACCAGAATCCTCCATGAAGATTAACAACCTACCAATTAGTGGAAAGGAGGGAAGAGGAGGAAGAGAAGGGAGAGTCAAGTGTGTGTGTGGTGGAGGGGGCGTGTGTGTGTGTCTGTGTGTGTGTGTGTGTGTGTGTGTGTGTGTGTGTGTGTGTGTGTGTGGTTGGTGTTCTTGTAGCACATATGTGGCTCTTCTCTCACCTGTGTCGCTGTTCATACTGGATGTTATATTCTCTCTCTTGTGTCTCTTTTTTTAATCTCTATCTCTCTATCTATCTTTCTATCCTTATCTCTTTCGCACACACACACACACACACACACACACACACACACACACACACACACACACCTTATAAAGAAAAATATAGACAGTCACAAACATAACTTCTATAAAAAATCTAATAAATTTCACGTGTGTCATAGAATCAAAAACACAGTCCTTCAGGTTCTTACATACCTTACTTTAGCACCGATTTCCTTACACAGTTATGAATTTAATAAGGAAAAGCTGTAAGATGCCTCTGTATATCTTGTATGCTGATAATGAGGTGATTCAAGGTCAGGGTGGTAATTAGTGAATAAGGAAAACGATGCAGGAGGGTAATTAGTAGGGAAAGTTTATAAGTGACTGCTAGTTAGTCGGTATAAGGAGATTATTTCAAAACTGTATTGTGAACTATGAATTCCAGGTAAAAGAAATCGTAAGTAGGACGAACTTTAGAACATTAGACAGCAAAAAAAAATATGTATTGTCCTTTTATAAATTACCTGCGTGAGTGTGCAATAATATTTTCTTTTGTAATTAGTGTGAAAAATGGATAGGGTGATAGTAAGAGAAGGAGGAGGAGGAGGAGGCCAAATATCCAGAGTCACATCAGCCTCTCGGTAACCAAGTGTGACCCAAAAAAGTACTGTACTGCCTCTAACCTGACTGTATTTTGGAGTTTGTGTTAGTGTGGCCCATCTAGTATTTTTCCTGTTCTATACATGACCTTAAGTGCTGTAAAGGTGTTCCGTTCCCTCCCTCCCTCTCTCCCTGTTTGCTAGTGTGTTCTGTTTTTTTTTTTTTTTTTTTTATTATTATCGTCCTGTTCTGTCTGTGTTTTGAGGTCTCGAGATAAAGGAGAAGTTTAGTGTAAAATTGTGTTAGTTTAATCTATCGTATTAATAGTATATTGGTCTTATTTTCTTTTCCATGCTTTTTCCTTTCCTTTATTCCTTTTTTTCCCTCATCTCTATTTGTTTTTTTCTCGTTATTATTCATTTATCTATTTCCTTATTTTTTTTCTATCTATCTCTAACATTTCACTTCCTTTTTTTTTTTTCCTTTGTCGCTTCGTGTCTCATTATCTTATTTTCCTCTTCCTTTATTTCCCTCTTTCCATCTTCATTTTCTTCTTCACCGCCTTCGTTGTTTTCTTCCTCTCCTCTTCCATAATTTCTTCCTTCTTGTCCTGTCGCTTGTTCCTCCTCCTCTCCTTCACTTATTTCCTCACCTCCTCTCCTGATTTCTTCTTCTTATTCTTGCTTTATTTCCTCCTATTTTCTTCACCTCCTACTCAAGTGTTCCTTCCTATCTTCCTTTTCCTAATTCTTCCTCACCTCTACCTTCTAATTTCTTCTTTCAATTGAGTTTCTCCTTCCTTCCTGACCCTCTCTATTAGCTCCTCTTTTTACTCTTCCTTTATTTCCAATCCTTCCTGATTCCTGATTCCCTTCTCCCTCACTTCCTAGCTAAATTTTTCCATTTCTTCATCCCTTATCGTCCTCCTTTCCTTTCTTCTTTTCTTCTTTTCTTGCCTCCTCCCTCGTCTGTCGCAGGAGAATCGTAAAAGTTTATGTTACTGCAACACCTTCCGCTTCTTTCCAGCGGCCTCAACCTTACCTGCGCGATGTGTTACTACCTTTATGGAGGATAAACAACGATAGTGTAGTAGTAGTTTTCCTATAACATTTACGAAGTTTTAATATGTATGTTAGAGTCTATGTGGATCGTAGTAACTGGTAATATTTTTTGTTATGTGTTTTTTTTTCTAGTTATTTAGATAGATTTGTATGTTTTAGCTGTTTTGTGAGATGTAAAGTCGTGTTGAGAGAGAGAGAGAGAGAGAGAGAGAGAGAGAGAGAGAGAGAGAGAGAGAGAGAGAGAGAGAGAGGAAGGGAGAGAGAAAGGAAGGGAGACTACCCCGCCCCCCTTACTGGAGACCGGAAATGTAAGTACTAACGTTTTCAAACATCCCCTTCGTTTGATCCCTCTCCATCCCTCCTTCCTTCCCTCCCTCCTTCCCTCCCTCCCTCCCTCCCTCTCTCCCTCCCTCCCTCCCGCCCTCCCCCCCTTCAAGCTCTGGACCACGTGGTAGTTTCCCTCCGATGGGTAGAAGACCAGCTACCTCTGCTCTCCCTCCCCCTCCTCACCTACTCCTCTACCCCCTTTACCCTCCCTCCCTCCCTCCCTGATCTCCTTCCCTCCAGTGTGCGTTCCATCCATTCAGTGATCTCTCTCGTGTATCATTTCATTAGGTGGTCTAAGTTTCCGTTGTTTTGATAAAGGATAAAAAAATGTTTTCCAGATTAATTAATAACTCAGACCAAAGAGAGACAGACAGACGGACAGACGGACAATTATCTCCCGTAAGAAATTAATCAACAGAAAAATAAAGTCACTATAAAATAAAACAGTTTAGCACCAAAAGTAAGTTACGAAGAAAGTCTGAAACGACCTTGAAAGAATGACCGGATAGTTTCGTTTCATCAATTAAGCTTAATAATCATCAGTGAACCAGGCACGACCTCGCTAATTGACTGCGTGATGTGGGACCAAAGACCTCGGAACTTATTTAACCCAAGTTGAAGTTAATTGCTCTTAATAGCTTGTCGTAACTGAAGAAAGTGTATTAGTTTATCACATCAAGAGTGTCACCAACGCCTCGTTTTCTTCCTCCTTACTGTTTGAGACCTGGTTTGTGATTGGTTGTGTAAATACGTAAATAAATAAACTAGTTAATTTATATATAAGTATTTGAATTGAGGGTGTATTAGTTAAGGCAAATGTATAATTATTTCTAAACTACGAGTAAATAAGTTAACTGGAAACTGTAGAATCTGGAACACGTGTAAACTATTTTTTTTATTTGTGGATATGTTGTTTTTTTTCCATAACTTTTTTTATTTTCTGTACCTTTAAGAAAACAAAAGATAACGAATGTAAAGGAAAGTAAGAGGAAAGTTAAGGAATAATGTGGTACGAAGAGGAGGAAAGAAAAGTGGAAAGGCAGCACAAGGAAGGAAAATAAGGACAAGAAAAGTAGGAGAAGTAGGAATGAGATTAATGTGAAGAAAAGGAAGACAAGGAGATGAAATAGGGAGAGAAAGAGGAGGAGGAGAAGGAATGAGAATTATGAGGAGAAAGGAAGACAAGGTAAATAAATAGTAACAGAAAGAGAAGGAGGAGTAGGATTGAGAGGAGCAAGAAGAAAAGAAGACAAAATAGAATAGGAAGAGGAGAAGGAGCAGGAATGAAAGAATTGAGAAACAAAAATCCAAGTGTTACTGTTTCACTAGGCGGTCAGAAGGTGTAGGAGAGGGACGAGGAGGGAGAAGGGAGGGAGGGAGAGAGGGAGGGATACTTCGTGCTTCCCTCCCTCCCTCCCTCCCTCCTCTTCTCTCCCTCCCTCCTTCTCTACCTTCCCTTCCATCCCTCCTCTTCCCTCCCTTTCTCTCACCCTTCCCACCAGCCTCAAGCGCCCAAAGTTCCCACACGCTCGGCTCGCCCAGCTGGGAAACTTTTTACCATTAATGAACGAAATTTTGAAAGTCCCCGTATGTGTGTGTGTGTGTGTGTGTGTGTGTGTGTGTGTGTGTGTGTGTGTGTGTGTGTGTGTGTGTGTGTGTGTTAGAAGGGACACGTGACAGTCTTCCAGTCTCTTCATCTGTAAACAAACAATGAAATACTGAATCGAATTTTGTCATTAACTGATCGCGGCATTCTTTTCTTCCTCCTCCTCCTCCTCCTCCTCCTCCTCCTCCTCCTCCTCCCTCGGCCTAAAGACCTGAGGGTGAAATGAGTGGGAGTTCCTCTTTATTATGTTCTCACACCATTAACTCTCCCTCTTCCCATTTTTCTTTCCTTCCTTTCTTTCCTCCCTACCTTCCTTCCTTTCTTTCCGATATTCTTTCATCTATTTTATTTACTCTTCTTTCCTCTGTTTCTCCCTTCTTTCCTTTTTCTCCATCCATCAACAAATCCTCCTTTCCTTCCTCTCTTCTTCAGTATCCCTTCCCTTCTTCCTTCCCTTTCTTTTCCCTCATCTCCTCACATACATTCTCCTTCATTCGTTCCCTTGCTTCTCTCTCCACTCCCCTTTCCATCCCTCCTTCCCTCTTTTTTTTCCCTAACGCCTTGCCTTCACCCTTCCCTCCCTCCCTCCCTCTGTCCCTTCCAGCTCTTCTATCCCTTCATCTTTACCAAAAATATTAGCCTTACGTGCCCTCAAATTATTAATATCCACAATTATACCCTTTGATCTATGTCTCGTAGATTATGCTTCGTTGGGCTTTGATAGAAGGAGGAGGAGGAGGAGGAGGAGGAGGAGGGGTAATAGTAAGAAAGAATGAAATGAGAGTATATATGTAGATGAGACTTCGAGGAATAACTTCAATACACACTGAGCTTACACTTGAGGTCTTGCATGGATTGAAGACAAGGATTTACCACTCTGTATCCAAGGCCTTGATACCCCTGGAGTGTGTGGTGACGTGAAGCTTAGTGGTGAAGGAGTGTGGTGACGTAGTGTGGTGATCTCTTTAGCTGTTGTGTACTCCAGTATCTTCCTTTTCCTTTCCCTTTCTCTCCTTCCATTTTATATCCTCCCCTTTTTCTTGTTTTCTCCATCCTCTCTCCGCTCTGCTCTTCTGCCTTATATTTATCTCCTTCCACTTCATCTCCTTTCCATTTATAGTCTCCCTTCCCTTCCTCTCTCCACCCTTCCCTTAATTTTTTCTCTTTCACTACTCCCCCTTCCTGTAGTTCCTCTCCCTTCCCTTACTCTCCCCTTTTTCATCCCTACCCTTACTGTCCCTTCCTATCGCATTTTCTCCCCTCCCTTCTCTTCCCTTGCGCCTCTATTTGTCATCCTTTCCCTTCCACGTGCCGTCCTGGTGCTGAGACTTGCTCGCATTCCTCTTCTTCTGACTCACGTATCTTGCTCGGCGCCAAGGGACAAGTACGTGAGGATTCAAGGGTTGCAGTGTGTGTGGTGGATGCTCATGTAGTGTGTTGTTATGGTAATGTTTATTGCCATCGTAAAATGTAGTGTAACTTGAGCTATTATTTGTGGTGATTCAGTAGTTAGTAGATTGGGGTTAAGATTCGTTGGATGTGAAGTTAAAGGTTGTGTATATATAATTAGCGAATTTTGATAGCTATTAGACGTAAATCCATTAAGAAAACACGATATAACTCTAGAAAATCATAAAGTAAACGAAAAAAATCTACGTATAATTGATAATACGTAGTAATAGACAATAAACTGTTATTTCTTCACCTTTTATTTCTTCACCTTCACCGTGATGTTAAAAAAAATAAAGTTAATAAAAAAGGGGTGATATTCCAGTGGTGGTGAGGTGTTGGGAGAGAGGGAAGGAGTGACAAGGTGTGCTCGTCCCTGGTTCAGAGGAAGACTTAATGAGGTGGTCGTGGGTGACTTCCTGGTAGCCACGAGCCCTAAGCAGACGTGGCGGTGTGTGTGTGTGTGTGTGTGTGTGTGTGTGTGTGTGTGTGTGTGTGTGTGTGTGTGTCCGGGGTGATTGCTTCGTCTCTTAGTTAGTCAGGGTGTTGCTCAAGAGTGTATGTATGTTTGATGTTGTTGTGAATTCAAATTGTTAGGTACTTTTATTTGAACTTTTGTAAGCTTTTGTAAGTAAGAACATTGTAGTAGTAGTAGTAGTAGAAGTAGTAGTAGTAGTAGTAGTAGTAGTAGTAGTAGTAGTAGTAGAAGTAGTAGTAGTGGTAGTAGTAGTAGTAGTGGTGTTGGTGTGATGGTGGTGGTATTGATAGGAAGAGTAGCATGGAGGAAAAGGAAGTAATGGATTTGTGATGGAGGAGCAACAAGGGGAAGGAGATGGTTAACAACAATGGTATAGTAGTAGTAGTAGTAGTATTTGAAGTAATAATAGTAATAATAGAACCACTACCACCACCACCAGTAGTAGTAGTAGTAGTAGTAAGAGCACACTATCACTACCATTAGCAGTAGTAGCATGATCACCAGCAGTAGTAGCAGCAGCAGCATCACCATCAGCAGCAGTGGTAGTCGCAGCGTGACATACGGTAGGCAGCAGCTTGGCATCTTTCCCGGCGTGGTGTTCGATCTTTTCTCGTTGATGACACAGTTGGCTTTCCTCTCTGGACGGTCATTTCAGCTACCAACGGAAGATGGAAGCTCACGGTTACATTGTGGAGTATCTCGTGTCATTGTTTTTTAACGTCATTTATATTTACTTTCATGAAATACACCAAACACATTCTCAGCTTCTTTACACTTATTGAACCAACCTCACCCACGTTATAGTACAGACTTGTGATGTGCGTCAAGTGTTTTCTACGTGAATACATAACTTCAGATGTCCAAGATACCGGCAGTCACTCATTCTATCAGGTGCACAGACTCGTGACATTAAGCGTGTACATTATTATTTACAACGCACGTAAGGGTGATTGGCCGCTCAAAGTGTGGATGCAACCAAGTTTCTTGTGTGGTGGATGCATTTAGTATGAGTACCGTCCGCTGTCTATTTGCTGAGACAGATTAACGCGTACTAAATTATGTGGTTTTATTGATATCCCTTCGTCAGTGTATAGATGGTTGGGTGATGTTTTACAGGATTGGTAGAAGTGTTTGTATTAAAACCTTTTGTTGATTGTTTTTCTTTGGCTTAGTTTTATTTTGATTATTAGAAGATAGATAGATAGATAGATAGAGAGGGAGAGAAAGAAAAAAAGACGGACTGACAGAAGCAGAGGCAGAGGCCCAAACAGACTTACATCCACACGGCTTCAACGTTCACTCCAGTAGTAAAACACACACACACACACACACACACACACACACACACACACACACACACACAGTCACACAGGAACCGCCAACTGAATTTGATAACTAGAGAAACCAACGTCCGATTAGATATCATAGACTCCTCTCCTCCCTCTGTCTTGCCTCCCGAGATGCCCCAGTCAGTGATGCTCCCAATGCTCCTCCCTCGGTCCTCCCTAACCTAACCTTCTTCAGGAGCTCAGGATTAAAGGTCATTAATTAGTCACACTCCTTGCACAGGTATAATTCACAGGCAATAATAATTTTCTTCAATATTGAAGTTCATGTCAAATATAGCTACTACTGCATGTATTTTTTTTTTTTTATACGCTTGCATTGGAGTATTTATTTATGTGTTTATTTGAGTTATTCATGTATTCAGCTTGTTCTCTCCTGTGTCTTCATCCCTTGACTCAATAACTCGAAAGACCTGAATATTCTCTTCTTCTATCTCTAATTATCGTCTCCTGTCACTTTATTTCGTCTCGTTAAACATTGTTCCTACGTTCATTCCACAATTAATACCTTCCTCCATGTTCTATAAAGCTTTTTATTCTTAGTATTAATAGTTTAAAAAAAAAAAAAAGTAACAATAGAGGAAAATTTTAGCATCTTACTCTTTGGTTTTACGAAAATACGTAATTTAGTCTTTTCTTCAGCAGTCGTTTTTCCATTTTTTTTTTTTCGTGCTCTTAAACGCCTTCTCTCTTACAAGCAAAATGTTAAGGCAATGAAAACACCAGAGGCAGCTTCCATCCGCCTTCCTTCTCCTGCACCAAATAACAGTGTGTGTGTTTGTGTATTGTCTTTACTGGGTACCATCTTCCCTCTCTTTTTTTTTCCTCTCTCTCTCACTCAAACCTTTCCAATCAAAAATTACTTAGATATATATGCTTTTCTTCTTCCTCCCCCCTCAAAATTACTCATATTATCCTGTCTCCACTTTCTTTTATTTCTCTCGACCTTTTTCTTCCTTCCTCCATGACCTTTCCTCGCCTATAACCTCAAATGACCTTATTGCAGAGCCAGTTGTTGACGGGGCTTGTGGCGGGAGGAAAGGGGAAGGGGGAGGGGAAGGAGGGGAGGTAAGGTACAGTGCCTCGACCCTCTTGTGTGTGTAAACGGGTTGGGGGAGGGAGATAGAGAGGGGGGGAGGTAGAGGGGAGGACAGGGAGGGGAAGGAAAGGAGGGAGAGAGAGGAGGGAAGAAAACCATGAGACGGGTTCTGCCACTTGATTGTCCAGTCCGTAGTGCACACACACACACACACACACACACACACACACACACACACACACACACACACACACACACACACACACACACACACAATAATAACAACTTTCCCTTCAGAGACACAACACATCAAAGAGAAAAAAATAGGAAGTTAATTTTGTCGAATTAGGGAAGTATTTGCGAGAACCTGTTGGAATATAATGTTGAGAGAGAGAGAGAGAGAGAGAGAGAGAGAGAGAGAGAGAGAGAGAGAGAGAGAGAGAGAGAGAGAGAGAGAGAGAGAGAGAGAGAGAACTGGAGAGTCTCTGTTTTCCAATTAAGTGTTGCGTCGATACTGGAAAACACAATCTTCATATAGTGTTTTATTACTATCTTGAAAGCGAGTGAGTGAGTGAGTGAGTGAGTGACAGGAAAATATAAAAGAAGCTACCTTATGACTCTTAACCTCGAGTTTATTCCTCAAAGACAAGTGAGCATCGGATTCACAACGTTTATAATAGAAACTGCCAGTCAAGACCATCTATATTGTGCACGTAGAGCGATTCAATGCCTTTAAAGTTATTGAAAAAGGATAAAAATCTCCTCTATTACCATTTCGAATACATCCACCTAAAGGTTAACTGGAAATAGACAATAAATCTCTCAAAGTTCCAGCATTTATAGTTCGATTTAACAAGTGAGAAGCGTTTCAACCCTTTAGTATAAAATTTCCAGATTAAACAACTGAGCATCAAATAGAATACATCAATAATTACTTCACATATACATTATAGTCCCATTTATATTTCATTACCTATACATTTTTTTCTCTTTACCTATTTGTTTATTCATTTATTCGTGTATGAAATCGTGGGTCGTGAAAAGCTGGCGTGAGTGTGTTTGGTGACCCGTCCCGGTGCGTCACGAGGCGGAATAAAACCATTTCGCAACGCTCTGTGTCCTCCCGCTATTTACAGAGTGGGAGGAGGAGGAGGAGGGGGAGGATTAGGGAGAGATGGGGATGTGGAGGAAGAGGAGAAATATGCATAAGTGGGATAACAAGCTGATTTGGGATGTCAATCATGTTTAAGGATTTTATTAATTAGAGAGAGAGAAATAAAGAGAATGAGAGAGAGCCCTTTAGCAGAATAGTAATAATAGTAATGATGATAAGAATTATATTATTACTATTACTAATGATTATGGTAATAATTAGTTCACGAATAACTAATGAAAGCACTAAAAATATTTTTTCCTCCTCCTCGTCCTCCTCCTCCCCTACTACTATTAATAATAATAATAATAATAATAATAATAATAATAATAATAATAATAATAATAATATCAATATCCCTGACACTTGTAAATTATGTAGTAGAGGTTAGTGATCTCAAACATGTTTCAAGTGACTATGATCACCTGAACACGTGTTGGCACAGGTGTTGCAGGTGCCACTCCGCTACCTGCCTCTTTTTCTGCTTCTTCTCCTTCTTCTTCTTCCTCCTCTTTTCGTAAACACACCAGAGACATTTCCCTCAAAAAACAATACCTAATTAAACCCTCACACCACTCTTTTTCTTTATGATTTACCTGCGAACACCACCTATCCATCCATACATCCATCCACTTCTCTATGATATGTACACGTCACAAAGGAGCCAATCAATACCTGCCCTATACGTGTGTGGAACTTGATCACAGAAACCATACTGGGACAGGACCCTTATGGGAAAACTGAGGAAAGGTCAACAATTAGTAAACTCGTGACCTAGCCTGACCTTACCTTCCCAGACATCAATACCTGCAGCGGATATTACACTGAGAGGAAGCCAAAATAGATGACTTGAAAAGCGTCGTTCTTAATTAACAGGTGGGTTAGGATACGAAAGTTACCTGTTACTCTCTCATCTTCAGGAATAGTTAGTAAACATCAATAACAAAGCGACTCAATTGATTATTAATAACACCAATAAACGAGTGAAGGAATAGAGAAATATATAATTTAAATCTACGTATGGCGAAAAAAAAAAAAAAAACTCGCTCGAGAGAACTCCAGCAGAATATTCAATCAAATTACTTGCCAGAAGAAAAAAAAAAAAAAAAAAACGAGAAAAAAATATGGAAACAAATATAACATAGTAAGGAAACAATATAAAAAAAAAAAAAGAACCAGCAAACAGAGGACACCCACAGAATATTCAATGATTTATTGACGTGGAGGAAAAAAAGCGAGAGGGAGGGAGAGAGAATACATAGAAGAAACGAATGTGTATCATGTTTTCATTGCTTAATAGCCTTTGACCTTGACATTTCTCATTGCTAGTTGTGTTTGACGAGACGCTAAGAATGGGAAGGGGAATGGGAGGAGGAGGAGAGAGAGAGAGAGAGAGAAAGAGAAAGAGAGACCATGACAATTTTACAGTCCCTCCTCTCAATTAATCTATACATCCACACCACCACAGTTGTCACACTCCACCACTCCACCACTTGTCTTCCTCTCCACTATCATCACCACCCTTTAACACCCCAACAGTTCTTACAATACCGTCACCCTTCAGAGGTCCTTCAGAGGCTGGCTAGGCTCTCCTACATAATGTTCTTTGGTATTCTTAGCGATATCAATTTTTATCTAATTTCCACTGATCAGTCAATAATTTAATCAGTAGCTACTTCGCCACCTCATACCTGCCTACCTACCTACCTACCTACCTACCTACCTATCTGTCTGCCTGCCTGTCTGCCTATCTGCCTGTCTGCCTGTTTTTAAGTTACAAAAACCTTCCCTGGAATGAAGAAAACGAAATTGGGGAGGTTTTTTTTTTTTTTTCTCTCTCTCTCTCTCTCTCTCCCCCTCATCTATTTCTTAGTATCTATTACGACTAATTTGTTTCACTCCTTTTTATTTTGTTGTTTTTAAATCTAGAAGTTAATTTTTTTGTCTTCTTCTTCTTCTTTTTCTTCTTCTTCTCCATCTGTTTCTTCGTCGACGTTAAATGTCAAAAGAAAATCACACGAACTCCTTTCCAAAGCCGCTGGAAATGTGTCAAACTCCTACATTTTGTCCATCAAGAGACCCACTGAACCAGGGACTAAAGGTGCTTTGAAACCCCAGATTCGCTGACCTGACTGACCTATGACTTAACTTAAGGAATCTGTGAGTTAAGTAGGTAGTTAAACATTTAGTCAGCTGATGATGGGAAGGATTTAATAGCTTTGTGGGTGAGATGACGATGACCAAAGGTATGTTTACATAAAGCTATCACGTGACAGTCTGGATTATATAACCTGAAGGGATTAATAACAGTCACCAACACGTGAGGATATGAAAGGATGTTTAAGGATATGACAGGAAGGATTAAGGATATGACAAAAGGTAACAATATGATACAAAGGAATGCATGAATTTGACCAGGGAACCGAGGTGACCTTAAAGCAATATTGACCTAAGAGGAACCACGTGATAGGAAAGCTTCAATGACCTAGGAAACTAAAAATGATGACCTGAAGGAAAGTTACTGACGAAGAAAAGGAATTTGACCCAGAATGATTAATGACCTGAGGGAGAACTAAAAATGATGACCAAAAGTAAAGTTAATGACCTAAAGAAAGAAGTTGACCAAGAATGACCAAGACGAGGACAGCGAGGGTAGAATTCCAGTCCTCCTGAGAACGAAACAGTCTCCACTATTGATCCTGTGTTGAAAGTGGACCAACACTCACACTTACCTTCCTCCTGATCCTCTGCCTAGGGCTTTCCTATACCTGTTTACCTGCCCGCCAGCCTGACCAAGCCCCACCGTCACTGATTTCCCTAACATTCTTGTGTCTACTGTTTCTACTTTGACATTGATGCTTAATTCTTAACTTAAAGCTGTCTTCATTCCTGTTTCCTGTTGCTATGGATGTTTTTAGCTTGGTTTCTATGCTTTTTTAATCCTTTTTGTGTGTGCATGCATGTCTTTACCTCCCGTTCATCACAGCTATTTACTCATCGCCTCTTTGCCTCCTGACGCTACTTTCCTGCATCTATTAATTATTCTCAGCTGTCAAGTGCCGGTCGTGTCCTCATTAATCTTATCAACATTGCTGATATTCGACTGGGCTTTCAACTTTGGGCTTTTACCTGTGTCATGTCCCTTGCACCGACTGACGTTACTCGGTGTTGATGCCTGTTATTACTTCTCCTGGTGATGGTGGTGGTGGTGGTAGTGGTGGTAGTAGTGGTGGTGTGTTCTGGTCATTTTAACATTTTGCTTTTATTTTCTTCGTATTGTTTTTATGTCTGTTTATGCAATTTTTTCAAAGGCTTAAGAGAGATGGATAGATAGATAGATATAAAGATAAGAGAGAGAGAAGACGATGATGGAGAAGAGACAAAGAAATTAGTGGACTTAATAGACTGACAACTTACATCGCTACACTCACACACAAGATCGATCTATATGTGTGTGTTTCTTTTTTTTTTCGTGTGATGACATTCTAATTACATGCATTAATTAACATGACGTTGGACCCTTTAATGGAGGAGGAAGTGTATCAGGCATTCCAATACTTTATGTTTTCTTATTCTTTACTGAAGCTTAAATGATTTGTTGGTTGAATCCTATATATTTTTTCTCCAATCAATAAAAAAGTGACATTATTTTACATTCCTCGATTTGTTTCAAAATATAACTTGCTGGATTGAGGGGAAGTGCAATACTTATATTTTCATTTAGACTCAACTCCTTTTATAACTCAACTCAATCAATAATAAATACCTGTCTTAATAAAGTATAGCACACACACACACACACACACACACACACACACACACACACACACACACACACACACACACACACACACTGTTGTCCTTCCTGTGTTTACCTTGACTCCGCCGTCACTAACCACCAATCAATTCATGTTCCATTTCCTGACACACCTCGAAAAAACCTTGAACCTCTTCCTCTAAAACTCAACTTCCTTCAACAATCACTCAACTACACTTTATCATCATTATTTCATACTAATCAAAATACACGTCAAACTGAATTCATCTATAGACATTAATTTCCTTAGCACACGTATGTTTCCTTCACTGTTGTGTTGGTAAGCTGCGTCAATCAACTCCTAATCCAACACACACAAGGGAGGGAAGGTTAGGTTTCTGCAGATGGGGTGAAAGTGTTGTTCTTTAGGAGTCGTCGCATGCTCAAGGGAGGGTGAGGGGTGGGGGGGATCAATAAGCCGAACGCCGCTACTCATAATGGAACTTATTATTGACATGCACAACTACTTCCCGCTAGCTGCCAGGCCCCTAACGCTATTGCAAGGACGGGGAGGGAGCCAGGGACTTGCTCTCAGCCTTTTCAGAGGAGCTTAAGAACCTAAGATTATCGTGTAGGAAGAACAGGAAAGACTTATTGTGTCTCATCCGGGAAGATATGTAGATAAGACTTTTGTAGAGTGATAGAGAGAGAGAGAGAGAGAGAGAGAGAGAGAGAGAGAGAGAGAGAGAGAGAGAGAGAGAGAGAGAGAGAGAGAGAGAGAGAGAGAGAGAGAGAGAGTAGCGAAGGTCATGAGAAGAAAGCGATCTTCTCCTTGCATGTATCCTGCTACTCTTCTATCGCCGAGGCTGTTGTGTTGCTACTTCTTCGTGCTACACTGACTTCGCTCTTCTTAACTCTCTCGGGACATTTCACCTAACCGAACCGTGACTGATGATTCTTAAGACGGTGGGTTATTCCTTCTGTCTGCTGCGACCGTTCACTGATCTCTGGTTTGGTTATTCCTACAGTCCTTTCGTATACTCTCCTCAAAAAGCAGTTATATTGTTCATGTTACGGCTTGACGAAATTGTAACTACCTCGATGATAATCAATAACCTTATGATTTAGTATGGTTTTGAAAATATATAATGTAGGTGAGGCTATTGCTGATGAGGATGATGATGACTGCACTGGCCGCTCTTCCTATTATTTTCTCCATATAGTTCTCAGATTCACAAGTTATATGTCATGAGACGCACGATTGAAGAGAAATTGTAGAAGGCGGAAGATATACTCAGCGTTGATAACAATGACATAGCTGAACTAGCGCGTACTGTTAAATCCTTGAAGGCATTCCTCGAAGGCAGTACTGGTGGTGTGAAGGAAGGCCAGGGTGGGGTCTGTTCTACACCTGAATCCTCCATCCACATCCACTCAACCGTCCTCTTCCTTGTCACCAGAAAACACCGCTGCTTCTCCCCAGTTAGCTTCAGGATTTACAACCACGAGGAGGAATGTCAAGTCTGTACGTCAGGTTATTCACCCCACAATTTGCTCTTAATAGATTTCAGATTTTTAAAGCAGAGAATGAACCTGGTCACTAATTTCGTGTTGGTGACTCCATGATCCGCCATCAATTAACTGTGTATGAGTCACTGCAGATGATTGTTTTGTTTCCCACGTGTAGGAGTTGATGGCGTGCGTCACTGCTGCTTGACCTGGTTTTCAAGGAGGTCAGTAATCATTAACTCTTTGTCATCCACGTAGGTATCAATGATGCTCGAAAGACACACTCAAAGGGGTGAATTAATCCAACAAGATAAAACTCATCGGAAGTGTATTCATATCCTAATTCCAGGTGTGCTTCCTTTTATCATAACCCACAACTTAATTTACAGTAAGGACCTGTGACCTAAATAATCTCTTGAAATCCCTCTATATGGGGCCCGGTGTCGAGTTTGTTGACATGTGGAATAATTGCTATAATTGGCTTGTTCCAAAGAGATGATCAACACGTGGGGTCTGCAAGGTTTAATAGACTATTCAGCAAAGCAGTCTGGAGTTTGTGGACTAAAACCGCGTCTCATTCACATGTCACTCCATCATCCTAGTGACTGACAGTTGAAAAGCCACGCAAGCAACGTTCAATGAGTCTCGCCACCTTAGACTTGCTGCTTATATCACTCCCGTCATAACAAATGTAAGAACTCAAGACAGGATTGATATTATAAACCTCAATACTTATAGCCTGGGAAATATAATAGGTAAATTGAGATGCGTTGTTATGGTGGTAAATATTGGAGTCATAGTATTAATTGAAACATACATAATACAGTATACAATGACTGATTATCTAAATAGAATAGATCCTCCACATATAGTTTTACCAGTAGTAGGATGTAGTTGAGTAGGCAACCTCATTATAGACCAACAGTGTTAGTAGCTCAGATTTAGTCCTTTGTATGCATTGCTCTCTTCCTCCTCCTCCCCATCATCATCATCATCATCATCATTATCATCATCATCATCCATTTTGTTATAATTGACCTTTTTTTATTTTTACAGCTTGTTAACGGACCTTTCTTTCCCTTTAACTCATCTTCTTGTCTCTTTAAGTTCATGTTTACTCAATTCCATCCTTTTGGCTTCCTAACACAGGTTCATTTACGTAGCTTATTCTTTCCCTTTAGTTTTGCGGGTCATAATGGCTTCCTTTTTTAAAGGAGTAACGACGCGTTTTACATTAATTGCTTCATTTCACATTGATTTTCACGTCATTTTGTTTAGTTTTTGTGTTAGAAAGGACTCTTTTTATGCCACTTTTTCACGCTAATGGTGTTGCGGGATTTTTTCTTTCATAATACCTCATGGCTGAAGATTTTTTGAGGTAGTGGAGGGGAGGGAAGGAAGGGAAGGAGTGGAGGAAGGTGTTAGACTCGTTGCTGTTGGTGGTGGCGGTGGTGGTGGTGGTGGTGTCGGCAGTAGTGGTGGTGCGTGAGGGAGGTGAAAGTGGCACCAGAAGACCGACCGACCGACCGCTCACCACCTCCTCTCCTACACCACCGCCAGGAACTGTGAGGGGGATGGGGAGGTGGTGTTGCAGAGAGAGAGAGAGAGAGAGAGAGAGAGAGAGAGAGTCACGTCACGCAAACCTTCAACAATTAGTTAACTACCTTTTGGCCTTCATAAATTTGACGTGTGTTTTCTCCTCCTCCTCCTCGTCACCTTTCCTCGACTAGCTTCAGGCACGTCAGCGGGAGGCGTCAGGCGTACCAACATGACTCGCGGCTACGAAGCGTGACATTCACTTCTGGTAAATCATTCAGCGCTAAGCCCGTCTCTCACCAGTCCCTCAGACGCTCCACAAGACCACTGGTAACTGAACACCGCCAGGAATGCAACAGAAAATGGAAGGAGAAGGAGGGTGTGGCCGCTGCATTATCTCGGAAGGGTTGGTACTCTGGCACCGATGAAAGCAAGTCTGTAGCTGAAGTGACGTGGAGTGGGATTATTTTTCTGGCCTTAAGGGAAGTATCACGCGGTCAAGTAGGTCATGGAGGCCCTCGCACAAGCTACGCCCTAAGTAAATAAATAAACAGCTTGGCATTGTGTGTTTGTTGAGGACGCGAGGACCGTGATTACTATGTTATCTTTTTTACTGAAGCTTAGCGGAGGTGTGTTATGGATCAGTAAATAATGGAGTGATGCCTTGATTAGGAAAAAATGACTATGGTGTATTCCTTCGTATTTCTTAAGTTATCTTCTATGTAAATAGTAATGGCTCCTCTACGTCCTGGTGTGATGGTCGTAAGGAAAGTAAGTGGACATTAATAGTGGTTCTCCGTCCCTCCATCACCTCTCACTGAAAATCCCTGACGATGCATCACGTTCTTAGGAAATTTATCACTCCGTCTGCATGGTTTTGCTGTTCTACGGAAACATCACAGGCTGAGTGTAAGTGTAACAAGGAGAAAGGATGAAGATATTGACTTTATTAGGATACACTGATTACGTCTTGTGTTTAGCTGCATATAATGATCTTCTCGGGTCATCTTTAAAAAACGAAGGATATTTTCAAAGTCTGCCTCGCGCTCGGAGAAGGAAGGAAAGGAAGGGAAAGGATATGAGAAAAATGAAACACGTTACGTTGACTCGGTCTCGTCACATTCTTTATTACTCAGCAGTGATTAGGAGGAAGGTGGACAAAAGGCTATTCACAGTTGAATGAAAGAAGAGGATAGATAACAATGCTTGCAAACTATGTGGAAAACGGGAGAACAATAACAGAAAGCAAAAAATTACGCAGTGTAGCCAAGAGCTGAGCCACCTCATTCCTACTCTCATAAGCCCCACGTCCCTCACACCCATTCAGAAACTCCGTCCATAGAGCTCGAGCACGACGAGGCAAGATTCTATTGATTCAAACAACTGGAACTCACGCTTTGTACATCTGAAGTAAAGCAAGTCAGTTATTCGTTAAAGTAATGAAGTGCTTTCCTTCTGCAACAAGAGACTGTAAGCTACAAAAGGAAAACAGACACACGAGTAGTCAAAAAGCTTTTCACTTCATCATATTTCCTGGAACCAGTGAAGCTTTGGATCCCTATTGGTACACCTGAGGTAATGAGTTACTTTATTTTCAAGTATGAGTGTCTGGTAATTTGCATCGAGGACGGTGCAGCATCACGAGACTGCTGGTTGTACGAAAAAGGATCAAACCAAGTGTCTCAGTAACGTTCCATTGTTGAGGTTCTCTGGAAACGCTCACCACCTCACTGCTGATGAGCCTCGACTGGCCGCGACATCGATACCCAGCGAGGTGTGTGCCGGGCAGAAGCGACGGAAAGTTAGCAATCGAGGACAACTGAGAAAATGTTCGTGCTGCTTTCATTTTATCAGCGCCAAATTAGCTCGTCCTTACGTTATACGCAGCCTGTTTGTTTGAGGTTACAGCAAAGACGCACTCACTGAAAGGATTGGGAAAGGCAACACAACTTTAGTCTACATTCGCCTTTTATAGCTTTTGAAAGAAAATGTGTTTGCGTCTTGTGTGTTTTATTGAGCCACGAACGACGAGTTGATTCAGCAAGTCTGATAAAAAATTCCTTCCAGTAGGATGTAATTACAAGTATGCATACGTTTTGTAGATCGCATAGAGACCACTGATACAGCACCTCTTGAATGTGTTGCCGGCTTGCAACAGTATAGTATATTAATGCATTTCTCGTGCCAGCATCATCCGTGTTACAGCAGAACCTGGACAGAAGCTTCGTATATTGCAGTAATTAGACCCTCCAAGCCGCCACAAACTTTCCCCATTGCGACGAACTGCAAAACTTTCCACACCGCAACACGAGTTTCGTCGCGACGCAAGACTCACTTTGCCGCAAAATTACATGCACACAGAATGTAATTAAAGTGATCCACTGGTGATCCACGGGCCATGAAAGAAAAACTACATGAAAATGAATTATCATAGCATAATTATATTGATCTAGCTGATGAAGTACACCGCTAAGACCAACGAGAGGATGATTCTGAAAAGATGAAGTCGAGTGTTGGTGAGCCTCGCCTCAACACCTATGGCTTCACGGGGAGGAAGGACGCCTCACACACCATCACCTCACTGCTCGCTCCCGTCAACGATCGCAAGGTTGTTTTGATGTTCCTCGGCCTTGGAAAATCGTTCTCACCCGGTGCTGTTGTGAACACGCTGGCGTGTGAGGGTGTGAAGGTGTGCGTGCGTGATGATATGTTAGGGTGCACTGCCTACGTGCTCGCATTCCCTGAGTTCAGTTTCAAGGCCAAATCTTGAGTGTTGAGGTGCTCGAGAAAGGAACTCCACCACAAAGGGTTGGGAGGGTCCTCAGCCCAACACTGCACCAGTATGTCACCTTTACCGCTATGCAGATAATCTGGCACTTGTTGCCACGTGTAGAGGCGACAGGGTCAACAAAGTTCAAGCAGACTCAGACGTTGTCGCTGAAGCCTATTCGTAATTTGGGCTGAGGATCGCAGCTGAGAAGTCAAGGATCATGTTGGTGCTTAATTCTGATAAGCACAATGATACCTATTTTGAAACTTCACTGAAAAGCTTATGTCTGTCGTCCAGATCTTCCCTTCTGCACGTGTTCATAGTAATGTGAAGGTTGACTTACTAGTATTTGACAACCGGGGAAAATAAATACAATAGCATCATCTTAACTTTACTAGCTGAGTCTGCATTTGCACTTGCAACAGACAATGTTGAGACAAAGGCACGATATAGTGAAGCTGAGTCAGCAAACAACACAACCCTATACCTCATACTTTCCGTCTGCCGTGAGTGGCGGCTCGTTCGATTGGCCGTGAGGCGGAAAAGAGAGAGAGAGAGAGAGAGAGAGAGAGAGAGAGAGTGTGTGTGTGTGTGTGTAATGCACTACAAACTTCGTACCTGAACAACAGCTGGCATGGGCTGTGCAGGTGTTCGCTAGTGCATATGCTTCTCCTCAAAGGAGAAGGATGTTGAACCTCGACTCGAGAAGATATGTTTGAGAAATCAAATTCCGAGAGACAGCCAAAAGAAGCATTCATTGATCAAGACACCACCGAAGGGCAAGTTAGGGTCTGCTGAGCTGTGGAAGGCCTCGAGGGAGTCCTCGCCTGAGCTGTGTGGTGACGTGTTCAGGGGCTGTGAGTTTATGTCCCTTGTGGTCACTGTGGTACGGGTCAGGTAGAGAGAAGTAGAGCGAGTGCCAGGTGGAGATGGTGTAATATTGATAACTGGCCGGCGCGATGCCAGACAAGTATTTGGCGAGTCCTCGGGAATGATGGCTAAGGACGATGGAGCTGAGTGGCGACGACCCTCATGGTGGAGCTGATCTGTCGTTAAGGCACGCCGTCATGCCGTCATGCCTTCATGACACATATGAATCTAGATCTGATGAAGGCTTTACAAAACTTATTGATACTCTCGGCAAACGTCCTCGTGACTAAAAATTGTTAAATGTTCCCTCGTGACGTAGCCTGGCAGGTGTGAGGACAACTTGTTGGAGCCAAACCCTACATTTGTAGTAATACTGTGATGGTGAAGAAGGTGAGGGCGGCCACTAGACGTTCCTGCTTCTCCTGAGTCAGCGTGGAGGTGGAGGGAGAGATGAGCGGCCAGGCAGTGTTTGCTGATGACATCTTTAGTGTCTATAGGAAGTTAAGAATGTCTTGAGACACTCTGGAGTCCTTGAGGTTGAGACATGAGAGCAAAGATGACGGGGACGATTGCCTGAGCTAGTTAGCGAAGAGAAATAACAAGAATAAAGTAATGTGGAGTATGATGACAGATGAACGACTCAGAGAGAAATACCTTGATTAAGCAAATCATATTGATGTTGCACCCGTAGATGAGCGAGAAGGATTACAAAAAAAGTGCCATTTACCCTTGTATTTATTTTACTACAGCCTCCTTAACTTACATTTATTACTTGTACAAAAGATGAAGTTGACGTATCAATGTACTTCCTCCCCCTCCACTTCCTCCTTGATTCATAGTTTTACCCGTATCTCCAGCTTCGTGACTTGTTAGGAGTGAAGGGGGAGGAGAGGAGCGAAGGACGAGCTTCTTGGTTGAGGAACAGATCGCCTTAGACTCAGTGATTCCTGTGTACCCACGTCCTTTGGTCCTCACTCCACTGGCCTCACTAGTCACTTCGTATTCATGTTACTTGGCACCCAATGCGACATAATGTACCCTATAACTACATTTGCTGCTATGGTACATATGGTAAAGATGTTTGCTTTGTAAAGTGAGTGCGAAGTATCACGCAAAATAATTATGACAATGGGTATGGAAACAAAGCCCTACATACTTTTTCCTTCAAACTATACATAGACTTAGAAACAAATAATACTTTCCTTTACTCGAGTACCAAGTAAGCCGTAAGACACAAGATGCACAGTACTAGCGGTGACGGTGAAGTACGAGGTATTGTACACTATAACTACGCTTTGTTTAGAGGGTACACGCACTAAAACAAAAGATAACCTCCCTTCTAACTGAGTACCACGTGACCACAAACCACAGGACGCTAGTAGAGGTAGTGGTGGTGGTGGTGGTGGTGGTGTGTGGGAAGCGTGGTGGCACTGTTGGTTCCTGGTGTAGGTGGCGAGGCAGTGGATGAGAAGTGAAAACGTGTTGCACTACTACTTGCTGGGATTAACAAGAACACTGGAGGTAGTCCCTGAGAGGCCCCAGGCGTGACTCTCCTTTCCTATGGCTGAAAGTCCTTCTCTCTCTCACTTTACGACTGGGTTCATTACCTTCGTGTGAGTTTTTTCTTCACGTTGGAAGCTAATGAAGAGTCACTAATACTGCTCCATAAAGAGGAAGGGAGGCATGCAAGGGGCTTAAAATGTTACCGAAGTGACTATCGTTTCTGTATGTAGTGTTGTAGGAGAGAATATTTGTTCCGTGTCACTTGAATATTGTTAAGAGTTAGTGTTGCATGGTTAGAGCAGTTGTGGTTATGGTGTTAGTGCAATGTATTTATGTGTGTCTGATTGTTGTAGGTAATTATTGTGTATTGCTGGTAATATGTATCTTCCCGTTTTTTTTCTTCATTTTTTATCAGTAGAATTAGGACGCAATTTTTCTTTATTGCTTACCTGGGGGTTTGAGGTGCACACACACGCACGCACACACACACACACACACACACACACACACACACACACACACACACACACACACACACACACACACACACACACACACACACACACACACACACACACCACCTTACATGTGTAGTGGATTATATGAATTTTATGTTAAATATACATCTAAGGCAACAAACTACTCTCTCATTTCTTCTTCTTCATCATCTTTTTTTTTCATCATAATGGTGATGATAGAGAGATGGTGACAGACAATGATGGGTATGGTGGTGATAGTGACGTAGATAGTGGTAGCTGTAGTAGTAGTGATGGTGGTGGTGGAGGGACCATCAATAAGAGAACGGTTGTTACATCTTAAAACGCATACTCTGTTCATTTCCTTTAAGTTACTTTCCTTCTCTGGAGTCACACACACACACACACGCACATGTCCTGTCCTGAAAACTTACAAGGTCATATTCCAACGCAGAGACTTACAATATGTCATCACAGGTCATATAGATCACAGATAGCAGGTCGTGGAAATAGATGAAGTTTAAAGCTTATTAATCATTACATATTACCTGTGTTTAGCCATTTACCTGTTGCAGAGTATTGACTATTCGCTCTGTGTAATTAAAAGATGGATTGCTGTCGTAAACTCGTAGTATTTTCAGGTACAAGTCGCATGAAAGAGAGAGACAGACACACACACATACACACATATACATACCCAGCCCCGCCCCAGCTAGCCCCGCTCCGCCCCGCCCAGCCTCGTAGTCATCAAAGAAGACCGACCCCACAATGGCAGTCTTTGTGTCCTGTTCGTTCCACTCGTCCCTTTCCTTGTTACCTTTGCCTCTGACCTACTCAAAAGTGTATTGCAGAGAGAGAGAGAGAGATGACCCTACCCTTCCTTCTCTCCACCCACCCCAACCATCCCTACCCATCCCAACCCACCCTCGTGTTAAAATGGAAAGAGATAGAAAGGTAATAGACGGTAGAGGGGAATAGTAGAGGCAAGGACAAGGGTTTATGAAGGGGAGACGAAGGTAGACAAATTATTGATTAAGTATTTAAATGGTAATAATGGTAGACGAAGAGGAAGTATCGTAGTAGTAGTAGTAGTAGTAGTAGTAGGAGGAGGAGGAGGAGGAGGAGGAGGACGACGACGAAGACGAAGACGAGTACTGGTGGTGATGGAAGATAAACTGTAACATAACTTCTTTGAATTATCGTATAAAACATGATTTTTCTTTAACTATTTTATTATTTTTTTTAGTTACAGTGTCATATAACGACGAAAATTGGCAGAAAATAGGAGAAAATAAAGGGAGAGGAAAAATATATATAATTAAGGTAGTGATAAAAGTTGATGTGAAGTTTCCTTTTGTCTAAAGTTCTCAGTTCCAACGTAAGGAAAGGTCGACGAACTGAAAAAAAAAAAAAAAAAAAAAGACTCGTAGCCTTTAAAAGAGAGAAAGAAAAAAAGAAAGGTTGATACAGTTGATGTAGTTTATGTCAGCTATGTCAGTTTCAATCGGCATAGTATATATGTTTTAATATTGTATACTTCTCGTACCAGCATCCTTTATCTCTCTCTCTCTCTCTCTCTCTCTCTCTCTCTCTCTCTCTCTCTCTCTCTCTCTCTCTCTCTCTCTCTCTCTCTCTCTCTCTCTCTCTCTCTCATCTCTCTTCACATTACTGTATCTACCTCTAAGCCTCTTCCCATACGTGGTCTGAACGCTGAGGTGACAGAAGGAATCGACTCCAGGTTTCCCAAAGTCCCCCTTGATGGAGACTCTCACAGTAACGGGACTCAACACCACCGCTTGCTTCCCTCCCTCTCCTCCCTCAGCTACCTTATACTCGGTGCTGCACGTGTGAAAGTCCTTTGGCGCGTGTAGGTGTCGTGGGGTAAGTTTGATACAAGTTATGTGTGGGTAAAGGGGTGAAGGTGTGTTTCGGAAAGGTGTGGCTGGCGTGTGTGACCTTCTGTGTGTCTTGGATCAAAGGGAGTCAGTCATCAGTCAGTTGTTTTTCCGTTAGTTCCGGATCTTGCAGTGTTGTCCTTCGGTGTGTGTGTGTGGGGGGGGAGAGAGAGAGAGAGAGAGGAGAATATTTTTTATGAACTCCTTTCTAAAGACAGTGTAGTGAGGATGCTCTATAATATAAGATTAGGTGGCTAAGTGGGCGTGGGTGTGGGCGTGGACATGGATATAGATAAGTGTGAAGTAAAAGCCATAAAGACTAGAACAAGGCTCGTAATTCTAAAGACAAAAAAAAAAAGTCACTGCGATATGAAATTGGATTCTATCATGACTCAAAAAGCATTGGATACAACGCTAAAGAAGGAATCCAAACCTCTATAAGTCCACGTTGATATAAATTAATGTGATGCAGATTCGATGACAGCTCAAGGATGCAAAAAGAAGATTCATTACGGGTTTTAAATACTGAGGAATAGGAATTAAGAAAGCATTGACATTGTAAGATATGAAATGCGTGAAATGTTAGCAATGAAAGTCACATCAGAGACCCTGAGAGGCGATGTGTTGACAGAAAACCCGCCTGAGGAATACATTATAACTTGGTATGAGGAATTGAAGTTGATATTAAGATAACTTAGGATCGGAGTGTATGTTGTTATCTTGGTATTGTAAGTCTATGTAACTGTCTCTCTTTTTCCCTGTCTCGATCTATCTTTTTATCGGCTGTGATGTCCGGTTTTTGAAGCTCTCTCTTGAGGTGGCCGTGGCAGAAGAGTCTCCACTTACTCCTGTTACATACCTCATCCTTGCACATTCCAGTAACTTAACCTTATTATTCTATTACTTATATAGTATTGGAAGCCTTTAGTCGTATATGATAAGGTCGTAGAAGACATTATAAGCACTTTATTTTGGGTGTTAGGTAAATTTTCATGTATTTGAGGCAGTAATAACTAGCCAACTTGCCCGCTTCAGACGCCCACACCGTCCCTGTTGAGGTCATTGAGTGGTCTTGCCTGGCACCTCCACCAACGCTGCCGCCTCCACCACCACCGCTCATACTACCAACTCCACTGTCACTACCACCACCACCACCGCTTCCACCCACCTCGTGTGTTCGCGTGTTTAGCAGCCACCACCTTCATCACCACGACTTATCCTTGTAGATTTAGGTTCATCAACATCACCACCATTATCTCCACTAAAGCCACCTCCACTACCACCACTTTATAGAACCTTATCAGCGCTACCATTGCAACTATCATCCCAACTACCATTACCACTACTACTACTGCTACTACTATTACTACTACTACTACTATCACTACCACTCATGCGGCTTCACCTCCTCAGAGCCTCGGGCGCCATCAAGTCTAGTAAACAATCTCTTACTGTAACACGGAGGTAATTTTCACTTCTACGTTTAGGCAAAATTCTCAAAAATGTGACAAAGCTCAACGCAGAAGCCACACAGTTTACGGTTGTGAGATCTGTTTCTTGGTTTCGATATTTCAATAAAGTTCTCGTGTTCTCAAAGACAGGATGGATGACTCTTTCTTGTCTCAGTGAAGGGAGACGGAATGTTTTTGTGATTATTTTCTTACGCACTGTGGAGGCGTAGCGTCAGGCTGGAGGTCGTTGCTTCTTGCCTGCACGACCGATTTCCCGGATGTAAGCGTTACGACTTCTGAAGCTGGATGACGATTTTGATATCCACGGTTTTTTTCTCCTTTTGACATGCATACCTTTCAGAGGGAAGCGTAAGATCTATTTATTTTTTTACACTCATTCTCTATTACCAGACGCATTTATATATTTGTTTTTGTGTCGCTTAGAAACATGAATTAATCCTCCAAGTGTGTCCAGTGTGTGTCCTGGTGTGTGGATAAGTAATGATTATGTGAGTAGACCAGAGTAATGAGTACCTTTGAATGGCAGCTGCGAGGGGAGAGAGAGAGAGAGCATCTATTGATTGTCCATTTCACCGTGAAGGTCGCCGGAACAGCTAATAACAACCTAAGTGTCGCCCGGAGCAGGTGGGGAGCACTTGTTTCCCTAAAACCAATACAAAGGATCCCCCTCGCCCAGCCACGCCCCCACGCCTCTCCCTGTCTTCATTTACACTCTACAGGATAGAAAGTATTTACGAGTACGAGTAGTTTTCACTCTTCTGCTCCGTTGCGACTTTAGTTTTTATCCTACCAAGTTTTCTTTTCCCTCCTTTTTTCAGATTCAGGAAGAGAGAATATTTCTGGCTGGGTTCTCGCAGTTTATTTGTTGCTCAACCGGTTGTGTGTGAGCGTCGAGAACCATTGACCGTCAAGCTAAGATATTCTCGGCCAACAGACGGTGGATGGTGAAGGGAAGAGTTTTCTAAATGCCTTATGGAAACTTTTTTTTTTCATAATCTGATAGCTATTTAATTGTTAGGCCTTGCCTGACTGACGGATGCCGGGGCAAGGTTGGGCAGCGTTACAGAGGTGGCTTGAGAGAGTCTTCGAGTTTCTTCTGTTTATAGAGGTAAGTACAGACGGTTATGTTACACTCAATGTGTAAAATATGAATCTCAACTCTTGCAAAACTACACACGTTAATTAAGGAACATACACTATTAGTCTATGGTTAGTTAGGTATATAGTTTATTCTCACTTTCTTTCTATCATGGAAATCCCCACCTTCTTCAAGCAGACACCTAGACGAGACAACGACATCCTTGCCTCAATACAGGACGGAAAAATGGCCAGACTCGAGACGGCGTAGAAGAGGATGAGGAAAGCGGCCCCGATGGTCCCCTGGAGAGCGAGAGGGCGGATGGCAGGCAAGACAGACCTCACCCCTCGCCCCTCAGCCCTCATTCCTCCAAGCCCCCCCATCCTCTCGCGTCCTCCGCTTCCTCAGTGCGTCCCTACCACCTCTGACCCTCCTCCCCATCCTCCCTCCTTCCTTCCCTTCTACCCGCATCAGACAATGGCGCTCCACACTCACTTTGGCGGCCCAGTAGAGCTCCTTTCAGGCTAACATCGAGTCTCCTCCGTATGGCTTCACTAGGCGAGAGGAAGGAGTCGATGTTTTGAGAAGAGGGGAGATAAGACGAGCTGTGAGGCGACCAGACACGTTAATCATAGGAATATTGAGTCTATGTATTTGTATTTTTTAAGGAACTGGTAGGCTCGGCCGTGGAAGACTAGAAGACTATAGCGTTGGTGGAGGCGGCAGGAAGGGAGGCAAGGGAGGTATCTGATGCAAGAGGGTGAGTGAGAAAGGGAGTGGTCAATGTAGTAACAAGAGGGAGTTGGGCCAAGTCCCCGTCCTGTCCAATGGTGTTGAATCCTAAAGTGACTTATTTTCCCCTAAACTACTGAACAGAGAGAGAGAGAGAGAGAGAGAGAGAGAGAGAGAGAGAGAGAGAGAGAGAGAGAGAGAGAGAGAGAGAGAAATAGATAAGAACCAAGAAGAAAGCTGCACTGACGTAAGCTGAATATGAAGACAAAGGAGAGTGCATACACGTAACGTAAACCAAAAAAAATAAAAAATAGAAAGAAAGAAGCAGAGAAAAAACGAAAGAAAACTGAAGAAGCAGAAAACGAGAAGCATCATCACAGGCGCCAGAACGTAACACCAAAAACTGCGACGTTGCAGAGTCCGTCCATCAACAACTAAACGAGACGAAGAAACACACAATTGAGAACGCTGAGAGAACAAGCAATTCCCTCATAGGCCAGACAAAGAGAGAGAGAGAGAGAGAGAGAGAGAGAGAGAGAGAGAGAGAGAGAGAGAGAGAGAGAGAGAGAGAGAGAGAGAGAGAGAAGCCAGGAACCACGATCAGAGCAAGAGAGGTGGTGATGGTGGTGGTAGAGAAGACGGAGGGCTTATGCGTGAGAGGGAGAGAGGGAGAGAAAGAGGGAGGGAGAGAGGGGGAGGAGGGAAGGGAGAGGGAGAGAAGCCTGGGATCTGAGGTCTCGTCACACCGAGTCGTCCCTTGGTTGCCTGCCAGCCTCGGCGGGTCGGTTACGGAAGGTTGACCGGCCGGAGAAGGAGGAGGAGGAGGAGGAAGAAGAAGAAGAAGGGAAGAAGGAAGGTGGATTGCACTGGTCCTCTGCGTTTTCTTAGTCTCTGATGGCGTCAATTCACGTTCTTAAATCTCTCTCTCTCTCTCTCTCTCTCTCTCTCTCTCTCTCTCTCTCTCTCTCTCTCGGTAAAATCATTGAAGTATAGTTGTCCGTGACGCGATGGTCTGTTGTATGTGTTATTCCTTTGTTTTAGTTGTCACGGTTCATCTGTGTTCGATGCATTGCTCTTAATCACGCCTTTCACAGTGAATTGGACGTTTCTGGCTGACTGAACACTGTGCTATGATTATCTACTGAATTACAGACTTTGTTGTAATAATTCGTCCATGCTTTTGTTCAATTTTACTCGCTTTATTAACTCATATTTGGTTTCCTGAATTATTATTATTATTTTTTTATTACCAATGGATCTTACACATTTTTTGTCCACCTTGTTCCCTCCTTGCTTCTCTTTGTTACTTAAATCATCGTTTGCTTGCTAAATTTCAACTTCCTGTCTCCACTTCTTTCTTCAGCTCACTCCAAGACTGTCAGCTTCTTCTCACGTCATTTCACGGTGTTGTTTTGGTCTCACTGCTTTCCCTGCTTCACACATTGCATCTTTTCACCCTTCCTTCCTTTCTCTTACTAACAACGTACCATTACCTCTTCCGTTCATGGTTGTAGTTTCGCTCTCGTCTCGCCGGCCTCTGTTTCACACGACCGAAGTACTCACGCCCAAGAAAGCCAAGTTTTGGTTATATTTAGAGGTCGTGGACGCGGCTGCACCCTCTCCTCCTGCCAGAGAGGAACATTACCTTGGCTCCGTCACCCATCGCAGCGAGGAGCCTCCAAAACTGATCTTCCTTCCCTCTTCCCTCCCTGCTGTGAGACCCTGGCTATCCACGAGAAGCTTCCATGTCCTCTCATGAATAAGGGAAACTATGGTATTTATTCTCCTCTGTGTATAACGTCTATGGATACGTAGTTGAAGTGATTGATGAGCGGTGAACAATGATATGAGGTGTGCGTTAGCGGTAAATTGAGGAAGATGTAACTCATGAAACTGATGCGAAAGTCAAACTATTAGTGACGCGTCTTGGTTGGCGGCGTGTCATGTGTCGCTTTTGTCCTCTGGTTGTCTTGTTTCACCGTGGATGATAAGATGTTTGGTTGCACCTCGTGTGGTAGAGATACGAATGGGAAAATATACATGTGACAGCCTCAATAATAGATGTAGTTTGTCCCTGTAGCGGTGGTGGGGGTGGTTGGTGTATAATATGCGTGGCTGAAGCTTTTTGACATAGTATTTAGCGTTTTAAGACGTAGTAAAACGCACACTCACGCGGATGACACAAAAGGGTATTGTTTTATCATGTTAGTACGCAGTTAGCAGACTATATACACTGAAATGACTGACAAAGTAAAATAATTCTCTCTCTCTCTCTCTCTCTCTCTCTCTCTCTCTCTCTCTCTCTCTCTCTCTCTCTCTCTCTCTCTCTCTCTCTCTCTCTCTCTCTCTCTCTCTCTGTCTCTCTCTCTCTCTCGTATTTCCTCATAGCCTGTTGTTTTGTCCTTTAAAATGTCTTGCAAGGATTGTCATTAGAATAAGTGGTTCGCGCCTGAGTCCAAATGCAACTTGATCAAGTATAACTGCAGTGTAGGTGAAGGTGAGGTTTGACAGCCATTGTAGGTAAGGGTTTGTTAACATACAGGTGATTTGAAGTACTGTTAAGGTCAGGTAATAAGCATACAGGTGAGACAGTGTAATGAGTGGCTTGGTAGACGAGTGAATGAGTGGAAGGAATTTTGGTTTTTGTTGCAGTAAACCCTGGAGGACTACAAGAATAGACTGAGTGAATGCATGCACGAGAGGAGACGAGTGTGAGGGAAGAATGAGCTGCCGCGTGTTAGTTTTCTTGCTTAGTATCATGATCTGAAGGGAGGAAAAGTTAGTGCTATCAGTCTGGTTTTACTGTCTACCTTAAGTAAAAAGGGGAAAAGACAATATTTTCTGTGTGTAAGTAATTTTTTTAAGTGTTACGTCTTGATGGTTTTCTTTTTTCTCTCAGTTTAATGTTTGAGGTTTTGTTTTTCGTTGTGCTGAAGATGACTTTGCTTGGTTCCTTCTGTTAGGGACGTGAGGTTTAAGCATTTTCAGGGATGCGTTGCTCTCTGCTTGCCTTGTCCATCCTGATACAAGCATTCAGACAGACTTACTTGTGACGAGACCACTAACATCATACCCTCCTACCCACGACCCTGACTCCTGCCTCACCTTGGTCTATCGTTAAGTTGTTCCTGTCGTGGCATTGACGGCTTGTTGAACGCCACCAAGAAAAGCAAATGAAAGCACAGGCAGACACACGTGCGCTGCCTTTTCATCGTTTAGAGAGAGATACGAGTGCTAAGGCATCCTGCTGGGCGCCGCTGCAGCTATCAGGGCCGTGCTTGGGGATGCCACAGGACGTCATCTCCGTGCATGACGCGCACCACTTTCGCCTCACCTTTAGGGACCTGTTTTTTTGTCATCTAATTGCGTGCAGTGACGTCATCCTTTGCCTTCATGGACCGTGCGTAGCTGCTGTGTTGATCAGGCGGGAAATGGTTAGTGATCCAGTGGAGGGAGCTAAAGCTCGTAGGCAACTGAAGCCTGCTGCCTCCCCTCCCCTCTCCCCACCCCGCCCCGCCCCTCCCATCCCCTCCCCTCCCCTCCCCTCCCCTCCCCTCCCCTCCCTTAGTGCTACACGACCTCCACATTAACACGAACGCGAGCAAGAAACGTCCTCGACACTCATGAGCTTCGCCTGAGATACAGAGACACGGATGATCGTTATATTTCATGAAGCTACACGTCAGACAAATACGGGACTAAATTTTTTCTGTAGTTACTTTTGGAAAAAGAAAAAAATCTTGTTAGCATTCCTTTTGACCCTTGGGAAGAAAGCTGTTTGTCCTGCAGCCTCGCACACCAGCAAGGCGACGCGTGTCACCTAAGAAGTGCGAGGGCATGAAGTAAGGTGTTCCCTCCCCCCCGCCCCACGGCACCGCCCTCTCCGGACCCAAGCCGCGCGGGGTAGGGAGCGTGGTGGCTTGAGAGGTTGGCTGGCTGGTTGGCTGGCTGGCTGGCCGAGCCGCGGGAACTAGGCTTCACCGCCTCGCTGCCGAGCCTCCGCTTTCTGTCAGCCACGCATGTTAGCCTCGCCCTACTTTAGGCGGCACCCAGATCCATCTAGTTGATGTTCATGTGTGCATGTGCACGCCATCCGTCACCTGATCAAAGTAGATTACATCAGAAACAGTGATGAAGCACCCTCAAGCCCTGCGTTCTGAAGCATGAACTACATTCATTTCCTCTCCAACTCTACCCTCTCAGTATGGAACATAAGGATATCCTGAGGCGAATGGTTTTGTGAGGCGTGTGAAGAAGAGTAGACTGGTGTAGCAGAGTAGAGGAGTGACGGTGACTCTTCAGAACCAGCGGGAGCACCACCACCACTACCACCACCACACGCGTGATGCCACAAGCCTCCAGCAGGGGAAGCGGCGCCCTCACGCAGCATCAGGAGACTCGCTTCCCCAAATGACCCTCTCTTAGGTAACTAATCCTTTTGAGCTGCACTACGGAAGGGAGGACAACTGAGTCTCGCTGAGGGTAAAGGAACATCACACCACGCCATGAGAGAAAACACATATTGGCAACTAGACATGGAATCTCTTAGCATAGCAGAGTTATTTCTGGTCCGTCGGTCTCTGTGCGTGAGGCTTTCCCATGCCAGCAGCCCACGACGCCAGCCTGAGCCTCACCCACGTCAATATACAAAGTCATATCCTATTACAACGTCTGTGCAGCTCAGCATATGGACTCCAATCACTACGCTTTACGAATGTCACATAAATCAATAGACACCGCTATGAAATTGACTAACGTTTCACCATTCCTCGTAAGCATAACATTTGGCCATTCATACATAATACAGTGGGCCCAGAGAGACTTCATATTCCCGAGGTGTCAGAAGGCAAACCGCGTCTCCACCAGGATGGGAGAAGTGGGGCGAGACCCTTGGAGGAGGTGAGGAGGGGAGGGTGTCTGTCTGTGTGCTTGACTCCCTCCCCTTCACAGCGCCTTGTTGTGCCCAGAGTCTCTACCTGGCAGTGGTGGGCCACGGGATATATATACACTCTTGAAGTTACTGTGTCTGGTATCATCACACAGACAAGGTTCATTCAGAATAATTCTTCATCACTGCCTTGCTGATACGTTCGTCTTCAATAGCATGGCTCCAAAACACGAAACCAGAGGGAATTCACAGCCTTTTTTTTGTCAGTCTTTAGTTGCACGGAAATCCGGCGTTCTCGTTAGATGCTGGACCTTAAAATACAACACGATACCACTACATGGAAAAATCCGCTTTTACAAGTCATAATTGGAGCAAACATTGACACAGTTCGACTTTGTTAACACTGAAGGTCCATTACTTGTTTCTTGAATATATTTTCCGAGAGAGGAAGAGAGAGTGTAATGGAGGAAGGAATTAGACTTTCCTTAGACATTTCTCAGCAATTATATCTGTTCACAATAGTCAAATAGTAATGAAAATTATCACCTTACCACCTCTTCATCGCCGTCTCACAGGCATTTACAGGACACGACGGTGACCTGATGATACACACAAACAAACGCACGCATACACACCCAAGCACACACACAATAAGTCTCAAAAGTAAAAACAATTAAAAACAAATCCTTTCACCCTCACCATTGCTCTGAAATCGTCCAATAATTATCATACTCCACGATGAAGAAAGTTTTTATTTATTTTTATCATACCCAGCGGAGGCGAGCAAGACACGAGATATGAACTGTGTAGGAGATTTCTTTCTCCTGATAAATTTTCGCGCCAAGACATAAATCAGAAGGCGTCCTGTGGGTAAAACTAGAAGATGGATGCTCTTCGCTCCTCTTTTTGCACGGCAGATGTTGGGTTTGCCTTTGTGGAGACTGATGGATCTTGGTGTGATACTCGTCGGTCTGTCTATCTTGGTTTCCTTATTTCCCTTCCATCTATTTTATTTTTCTTTCAGATCATTAAGTTGTTTTTATGTCACCATGTCTAGGTAGCAGGTTTTTTTCTCTTTTTTTTTTACGATTTAATACTACAAGGCTCTCTGTCTCTATATGTTGATTAGTTATCTTTCTTTTATCGTTTATTCATTTATTAATTTTCATTCTTTATACCTATTTGGAAAAGTACTTCGTTGACTATTTTAGATAATTTGTCTCAGCGTCTATTTAGTTCTGTTTTCCGAGTCTAAGAAAGGTATAGTCAGTACATTTTAAAGGGAAAATTATAACTATTGTATCTATCATGAAGTGGTATGCATCTTTAGTGATGATAATGGTGATAGTGCTTGTTATGATAGTGGTGGTTTTG
>JAXIVD010000019.1:355000-396384 GCA_036785275.1 Cancer borealis
TTCAATATAATGTTAACATGTACATCTCATTATAAAAATAGATAAATGAAAAACTATACATTGATTTACCTATTTCCTTAAAAGCTCACTATCTATGTATTCAGTTATTTTTCTTTCTTTTTTTAGTTTCGATCGCTATGACTTTGCATGGACTGAAGGAAGACGAGGGAGTGGTTACATTTACCTGTCTTGTGCAGGTATCGCGTAAAGCCCCAGAGGCTGACTTGTCAAAGCGAGGCAGAGGAAGGTGGGTGGATGCGTGCAGACAACTAATACCTCACCAACACACGATCGCACAACAATACATGAATTTATAAAGCACGCTAGTCTCTGTTTCTTATAAGTCTGCACCAGAGCAAAATACATATAGTAAACAGCAAACATTAATGAAAGAAGTAAGTAAAGAATAGTAGATAGTGTTAAATGCACTCACTGGCTACATACACGTATATACCATTCATATGTATCCTCAACATACACACGGTGCTAAAGGAAAAGAAGACTAAGAAAGAAAGTATTATAGAGTTCGTATAGGTTAAAGTGCAAGGGACGGACAGACTTAACTAACAGGAGATGCCTCAAGGAATCTTTTTACTCCATTAAGCCAGTATAAAGCACCTTATCTAGGCAATTCCCTCTTACTCCGTCTTCTCAGTATTGTTGTGTTCGTTTTGTGTGTTCAGGTTTTCCAGTCGTATTTTTCGAAGTATTGTTGATTAGAATGAGGTGAGGATCCTTGTTTGATGAAAACTTAAAGTGCCATTGTAAACTCTTCAGGTAGTTGCGTGTGATTCTTAAGAGTGCAGCAGCAGTGGTAATGGTGCTGTAATAATTGTAGCTGGAGAAGGAGAAGGAGAAGCAGTAATAGTTTTGTGGTGATTGCTGCCACCAAATAATAGCAGCAAATGTACCAGTAATAGTAAGTAGTAGTAGTAGTAGTAGTAGTGGTGGTGATAGTAGTAGCATTACATTACTAGTTACTACACAAGCTTTTTTACACAGCTTTCACATATTAGGTTCATCAAGTGAGCATTCATTATATTCTCGGTGGTGCTGTGAAGGATTCAAAATATCTTGTTAACAGTCAGACGAAACTCAAAGTAGTGGTGGTGGAGCTGTTGGCTGGCGTCCCGTGGTATGGATCCGAGAGCAGAGGTTGGAGTCCCGGATAAGGTGGACGACGTATACATGACCTACCTAGTTGTTCATCACGTGTACAGGGGAATCGATACGTGGATATACATAAGGAAGGTAAATTACGTAAACTAAAATATCTCAGTCCACCGTATGTAGCAGTGAAGACATCCAGCACCAGATAGACAAGCGCTGCGAGAACAGAAGTTAATGTAGAACTCCTCGTCTTTACTTAGGCCAAATATCTATCCATCCCTGCCTCATAACCTTTCACTGAGGCCTCAACACAACGAAGTCACCTCTCTTGTTTTATTAGAGTGTACTACTACCTCTTTCAGCTTAAGATAACACTATCGGACACAGATAAGAGTAATTTTACCTTCGCTACCTCTAAGATGATTACTGTAACGAGTACATTATCAGCACATCTTCTCTTAGAATCTGTAATGCAACGTACATGTTCAGTGTTCCTGGACACGTGAAAATTAAATGCAATGATATATAATTAGTTACTGGAAAATAAGTTGCAGTCAGAATTTCGAATCTATTAGGGAAGTATATACATTTATGCATTTTTTCCCCTGTGTCCATTATAATCCTGTATCTCCCGTAATCAAGAAAATTGCATTTGCCGTGTAATTAAGCAAGTGAAGGGTAAAAAATAAGTACTGGAGGACAAAAACACACACGATGACATACATTCCACGTCAGCTTCTGTTCCGTTGGTGCGAAGGAACAGAGGCAACACCAACGATGTTATTCTTCACTTTCTCAGTCCGTAGCGACAGCCAGTCCTTTGATGTAGAATAGTTGGTTAATCAGTGATAGGCAATAAAACTTTAACGAACTCCAGCACAGTATCGGAGTCAAGGCTTGAGCAGGAAGTAGTTATAATTCAATATTTAACGAAGAAGCAGGGCCGCCACCAACCACACACTCACACACACACACCACCTCCAAGACATTACTAAAAAATGCTTCTATTTCATCTCCTTCAGGTGATTTCGTCGGTCATTCTCATAAGCCACAAAGGTGAGAGCGGAGAGACACACAAGTACTGTTTTTAGCGTGGATTCTTCTTTCTCTCTTCTGAAGGAAATGGAGTGGCGAGGCGGGGAGTGCCTAGGCCGTGTGGATGTGAGCGTCGGCAACACTCATCGCCCGAGTAAGGCTGCGACGTTCCCTGGGCAACCAGTGGCGAGGCAAGTGTCACCGCCTCAGCCGCTGCTATGGTGGGCGACCTCCAACCGCGAGTCCGCTATACCTTAAAGGGTTTACCTAACGGAGGGAATGGCTGGCAGCGGCATAACCGATCAGGACAGTACCATGTTAATTTGGCTAAAGTCTGTCATGGTCTTTAGAATACCTTGAGGAACTTTGGTTGGTGTAAATGCGATGAGATTACTTCCTATCACTTATAGAAGCTAAGAAATACCTTTGAGGGTTTGCATAACGAAGGTAATGTCTTGTAGTAGCATGACCAGACAGGATCACTTGTATTGTTGGCCATTATCTGTGTGTGTGTGTGTGTGTGTGTGTGTGTGTGTGTGTGTGTCTGTGGAGTACATTAGAGGCTTGTTGTAAAGTATCTGCGTTAGGTGGGGTTGATGCTACTGGTCTTAAAATACTTCAAAAAGGATTCCTGGTAATGACATAATCGTCAAACATAGGACTGCATAAACTTGGCTGCTGATTATAGTTTTCAGCGTAAAATTTCTAGGCTAATAAAAACAAAGACAGAAATTCGCTGCGGTGACAGAAGAGACAAATGAAGGAAGGAGAAGACTGTACCGTCGACCAAGATCAATATTGTAGGATGAAAGAAAACACCTCCAGGATTATAATTTATGAAGGAAAGACGCTGACACGAAGATGAGGAAACCTGAGGCGATAAATGGAGTGGGAGTAGCGAATGGTTCTTTGTATGTAGTTTGTAGCGGCCATTACCCAGCCCTCTGCACTGCTACTCCTGACGTTTCTCATGTGATCTCATCCTTCCCTTGTTGCGTCCCTCGTAAGATCGCGTGTTGGAAGACCAGTATTTCCCTATAGGACGAAGATGGAATAGGTGAAATAATAGAGGAAAGTAGTACACAGTATGATATGATTTTCTTTTAATGAATGTAAAGTAAAAGACGATAAAGTGTGCATAGTTTTTTTCCCTATAGACAAAGGTTTTACGTCTGTTGACAAAAGAGAACATTTACTCTTCATAGAAAAAGCAAAATACTCTGCTAACGGTAATTAAGAAGGAAATATACACCCGCAGGATGCAAATATGAACATCTAAAGAAAGTTGAAGCATTTACATTTTTAATCACAAGGGCCAAAAGTCATTAATTTTCCCGGCAGTAATGGGGGTGCGGATGATGATGCTCGCGTTTTGGTGCGAATTTTAACCTGGCTTGGGTAGGGAGCAGCTTCCGGCAGCCCACGCCCCACCCAGCCACTTCCGCTGCCTCCGGTGACCGTTGTCAACCTCCATCTCACGAGTGAAAGGACGCGAGTGTGAGAGGAGTTTCCAGGGAGAGAGAGAAAGATAGTGTATTAATGTTTGATAACCGCTGAACTAAGAAGTAAGAACCACGCACAAAATAGCACAAGGAGAGGACAAGAGTACAATAAATGCAAGACGCTTCGAACTCGATCATCTCAGCTGAAAGAAAACGCAGCGTCTTCCTGTCCATACCTTCCACATAGCTCATAGGATCGCCCATTAAACAAAAGACAAACGATCCTTTCCACTGCCAAGAAGGACGTCACGCGCCTGTATAATCACACACACCTTGATAGTTTCACCTCCCACGCAACGGAATACTTTGCAAGTCTATACCTTGGTTTCGTGTTATCAAAGGACTTATAGAAACGAGAAATAGATGATAAGGAAATGTAAAAGAGCATCGAAAGTCAGTTTGTCCATCTTTATCATTGCTTATAGTATCTCTTAGTGTTTTCTGAATGTTTTATTTGTGTTCCTTTAGCCGTTGGTGGCATGTGTATCTAATTTTCCCTTCTAATCTCCACAGGAAGTTTAGGAAGATATTGATAGGGATATGCACCTATTACATCCTTCTCCTTTTCCTCTTCCTCCTCCTCCTCCGCCATCTCTGTCTCTTCTGTGAACGAGTCTTTCCTCTACCCTCATACGACCTTCTTTTCACCCTGGATTCAATACAACACGCCCCACGCTCGTGACTGAAGCAATTGTGATTTCATTAGCCTGTGTGACCAGCATGCAGGACCATCATCTTAGACACGAATGAGAGAGAGAGAGAGAGAGAGAGAGAGAGAGAGAGAGAGAGAGAGAGAGAGAGAGAGAGAGAGTGCGTGTTTGTGTGTTTTGATTATTAGCCAAAATCAGCATCAAAACTCATTGGGTGTTGCTTTTCCTTCATTAATTCGGACATAAAGGGAAGACATGGACTCTATTGAATCAACTCTGTGCCCTTCCATCCACGGGCCTCCACACCTTTAACACCAAATATTATTTCTTCAGCAAATATTGACTGCATGCTATTTTTGCATAATGGTAAGTGTTAGGTGCACAGGAGCTGCCTTGTGTAGGTCAACTGGCCTTTTGCATCCTCCTTATTGTCTTATGTTCTTAATACTTAAACATTTCGTAGTCATTGTGGAGATTAGCAAGACAACTTCTTCTTTTTCGTACACTCAAATTGTCTTCATTTGGAGACAGACCCTTCTCTGTATTGAGGATCAAGTTCATAAGGTTCATGCAAGCAGATACTCAGCAGAAAAATGGCCAATTAGGCAAGTAGCAGGACAGAAATGTTGTATCTTCTAGGTTGACTATTTTTTTTCCATGAGTCGTTTGCGAGTTTTCCAAGAAGCTTTATTTTTTTTATCTTTCAACCTCCTTGTCCCTTGAGCTTTCCTTGAAAGGTTCATCTTACATTTGTGTTAATATGTTTGGTTGTGAAAGTCGTATTAGTAAAATGTACTTCTACTGATGATGAAGGAAGACAAGGTGGAGGAGGTAGAGGCGAAGTAGTAGTAGTAGTAGTAGTAATAGTAGTAGTAGTAGTAGTAGTAGTAGTAGTAGTAGTAAAAATAGTAGTAGTAGTAGTGGTAGTAGCAGGATTAGTAGTAGTAATAGTAGTTGTAGTAAAAATATATTAGTAGTAGTATAATGTTGCAAGCGTCTTAATTTGCTTCCTCCTCCTCCTCGTCATCATAATAATCATCATCATTTTCTTCTTCTTCTTCTTCTTCTTCTTCTTCTTCTTCTTCTTCTTCTCCTTGTCCTCTTCCTCCACTTATATATTACAGTTCAGGCGTTTCCTTGCTTCAGACTCCACCCAACGTGTTCGTGTCTTTGTGACGTTCCTCAGCACTTCCCTTCACTAATCCATCACTGATAACTATTTTGTTCAACATTTCCACACACACACAACATTGACATAAAGTTCCTTTCTCATAGTCTGTGTGTCTTCAGCTCCCTGGTTGTTGTTTTTTGTTTAGTTTGCGAGTTTATTGATGTTTCCTTACGGTCATCAGTTCATCACCTCGAAGCCTCACACTCTTAGTTTCCTCCCATCCATATTCCTACATTAATTTACTGAGGCCTCGCACTGCAGTGTCACGTTAAAGGTGATATTGTTCTCCTGTGGCACCCTCATCTCTTTTCTTACCTGGTAGACTCACGCCTCGCGCAAGTGTCGCACCGGAACTCTAAACTCGAGGTTATTTCCTGTAGCGTGAGTCACCGTGAAGCAGGGTTGTGGGCGCCATCTGGCAGGGATGGTGGTGGGTATCTTCAGGGTTGTCTGGCATGTTTTACTGGTGTGATCTCAAGCATACCTGACGTAGCCACGGACTAATGTACCACCGCAAGCATGCAGATGACGTGGTACATCACCCTCTTCGCTCGTTGGATGAAATAAGGTGATGCAAGATATTTTCCATTAGTTGTCGTTCAGTTCAATCCTCCTTCACGCTCCAGTCAGGTGAAATGACGATTGACTATCAAAGAGGTAAAAGCTTCTCTTAATGGATTGGTAACTTCGATTTACTTGAGTGACTCCTGGAGCTCTTTATTTGTGTACGGAAAGTGAGCGACGTGACCTGCAAGAACGATGCGGCCGGAATGTTATACCGAGCTGCACTTATGGCTGGTTGTTGGGCCTCTTACAGTGGGTGGTGGGCAGTGCAGGTGTGCTAGGTTCGCACTGATTAGCCAGAGTATGGTGGAGATATATGTTATATTAGTTAGTATCTTATTTAGAAAGGTTGAATTAAATTCCAATTATCATTTCTTCCATTTCTTCAATATACATTTCATGGTTTATTGTAATTTTGTAATGGATTTTTTAATAATTTTTCTCCCTCCTGAAGTTAAAGATCCATTGATGATTTTAGATTATTTGATACCTACACTTAAGTATTGATCATTTTTGACCGATGACAACAACTTATCAGAAAAGCTTTTTTTCCAAAAAACATTACGACGCACCACTTCGGCAGCCAAGTGGTTTCGTGACCTTTGTCTTCACATTCACTAGACATTTTCGAAAGGACGATGAGAATCATTGTTGTTGGCGATGTGAGGGCAGGAAAGGTGTAGGTGAGGGGCACGGCGAAGCTCCTGAACGAAGCCTTGCTTTGCTCCTTCCTGCTGCAGTGGGCGGTCTCCTCCACCCCTCACCCCTCCAACTCGCCACTTTGTAGGTCTCTTGCAAGTTTGGGATCATTGACCAAGCAAGCCTCTACTTGTGCCAAAACAGAAAGTATTAAAGGAAAGTGTGCAACACAGAAACATGAAAACTGGTGTCATATCATTGTTATAGTGGTGTAATGATAATGAGGTATTGGAGGTGATGTGCTGCAGTACGAGCTTTTTCCAACAGTGGGACTGCACGGTCTGCGTCTCAAACATTGCTGTCGCCCAAACCACTGTACCAGTTTTTCAAGCTTAATTATTTGTCGAAATTTGGAGACAATTATTTGGTTTTTTTGCGTCGTTTCTTTTTTATCAGTGAGACTGCGGGATTCATTTTCATTTTTTCTTCTTACAGGAAGATTGAAATTACCTTTAAAGGTCACCTAATTAAATACCACCAACTCATACTCGGCCGAAAGATAACATAATCTGATTACTGTGAACATAATCAGTTCCAGAGGGCACATGTTATGAAAATAAGGAGAGCTGCTGAGAGAGTAGAGCGACATCAAATAGGAAATGATGATGAAGTGGGTGGAGTAGCCTGTACACGCTATGGTGCTGTTTTAGTGGCGAGGAGTGTTGCAGTTAGTTGTTGTTCCAGTTGGGATCGGGGAGGGAGAAAAAAAATGAAGTTTGCAGGTAGAGCACGTGCGGCCAGTAGGAGGGATCAATGTCGGTCAAGATCACCCAGCGAAGCACGGCTGCTATGATGTGCACGGCGGGCGGTTGAAGAGAGTCGAGGCACCTCTGTTACATCCGCGTGCCGGGCTGGCCGACTCCTTGCGCCCTTCACGCACTGCTGAAACAATGCATGAAAAAGAACAACGCGTATTTGCTCAATTATTATTCCTTGTAGCTAGTTTATTGTCAGGAAATCAAAACTTCATCCATCTCTACCAGTCGCTCATCCGTAAGGTGTTCACAAGTAGCGTTACATTCCCTTAGGAAAACTCAGCACAGGTACTCAAGAATACCCCATCATGAAAGACAGGATTCATCAGCCACATTTTTGGCTGGACTCCATTTTCACGGTGGATCTTGGAAGCCAGGAAACATGTATATTCAATAGAAGTAAAGTTTCACCCACCAGCATTTTCACTTCCGAGCGATTAAGGCAAAGCAGAAACATTTGGGTTGTTCATGAATGACATATGAATCAACATGCATAGACGAGTCGAGGCAACCTGTGCTGAATATTCCACACACGTTACGAAACTGTTGAATCCGAAGAGGAAGTTAATTGTTGTTTAAAGTTGCAGGGATGCCATATTTTCATGTAGTTGAAAATATGTTCGAGTATTTTGTTCACGTACGCGCGAACAGAGAGACTTCTAGAGTGTGTTCCCTGGAGGTTGCTTGTATGAGTAACATGAAATTCCTTGAATTCTTCGTACCTTGGCCTTAGCATCAAAACTGCGTGGACCACAGAAGTTGTCACGGCTGGGTGTAGCATGCTCTCATGAATAGTTTAGTCTCCCAGCAGAACTTTACATTTCAAGACCGTATTGATGTCAGTTGCTTACTGCACCCACCCACCCACCTCCTGCCGCTTCGGCTTGACGATGCACCTGTAGCCGTTATCCTGTGGCCACATCTGCTACGGTTCAAGACTCGTATATTAAAGATTGTTAGTCTCAAGTCTAGTTAGTGTACGTATGTCCATAGTGATTGCAGAAGGAAGAATAAGGTGATTTATTAAAACTATCTTTTTAGGACCAGCCATTGGAGTAGGTGGATGATGGTACAATAGGATTGATAGTGTTATAGTCTTCAACCCTAGAAGCTGCGAATGAATCGAAGATTTCACAATGCAATAAATATAAGCAATGAAGAAAACTGAGGCGTCGAAATTATCCATAGATCTGAAATGATGTGACCGTTGCATCTACCATCTATTTTCTAAACAAATTCCAGCAAGAAGCAACAGATGTCGAAGTATTTTGTCTGAAAAGTTTTCTAGAAACTACACTGTGTCTTATGAAGTGAATAAAAATATATTCACAACATAAATTATTCGGTCTGTCAGTTAAGAAAACGGTGCATTACGTAACCACTTAGCATGATGTTTTACCTGTACCGTTTGCTGCACTTTGAGACACTGGTAACAACTGTGGAGCAGGTGTTAGAGGTGGAATCGGATAAACGTCAAAAATATATAATTGTGCTTATTAGAGGAACTCCTTTTCTTCTTAGAATTCTGATCACGCGTTTTCGTCATAACACAAGGACATATAAAGAAGAAAAACACATTTCTTAACTCATTGAAGCGTTTACGATTCTATAGCAACGCGTCTCGGTTTCTTGAGAATAATTCCTTCGTCAGAACGCCTCCCGCCCAGGTTGATTGGTTTCCTACGCCCATTACGATGATGCCTTGAATATTATTGTCTTCTACCAGATTACTTATGTTCTTGCATTTTACTAATAATCAAGTTGTTCGACTGACAGCAATTATTATAGTGAATGGAAACAATAATTCCACCTGTCACAAGGCTTATGGAAAAGGAAAAAGTTACACGAAATTTTTTTACCGTCTTCTGGTAATATTGAAGTTCTTGCAACAATTCGTTGTCGTGATGACTCTTTATGGTCGGTCTGCTGCATAAGTGCACTGAACATTCCTAATATTGGAAAAGGTATGGAGAGAGAGAGAGAGAGAGAGAGAGAGAGAGAGAGAGAGAGAGAGAGAGAGAGAGAGAGAGAGAAAATAAATGTTCAGACCAACTGGAAATAAGCAATTCAAGGATTGGACAGCACGTATTCTTCAACGAGATCCTTCACAGTGTTACTTTACTTCGTTCAGGTCTAGTGTGAAAACATATTGAAGTGCAACGGGAGTACTCAGATGCCCCTACGATTTGGCGCTTGGAGATAGAGACTTGACTGATGATAATAACCCACAAAGTCCTCACTGATAAGGTGATCAGGACATGATAACTGAACTGACACAAAGCCAACTCGCGACTCCCACGTATAAGACAAAACGGTGGTTGGTGTGTGAATGAGCTGGGATTTTTCTTTTTTTCCCTTATGAATCCTCAGCTAATCCACAGGTGAGGCCAGAATGTTGAAGGCAGACCGTCAGTACCCTTGATGGATTGATAATCAGCGAGTGAGTGTCTCATATGAATATTATGAATATATACTAATGGTTTTCGATTATTTTGTCTTCCCTTCTAAAACGTCAAAGGCTCTACGAGAATGCAATCCTACAGATTCCATCAGTAGTAACACTGAACAGTGAACAGTGAAAATACAAGTAAAGTGGACCAGTGAATTGCGGGTCATTTGATCCCAGAGGAGTGAGGCGAGGAGAGTGAGTCGGCCTCGCTGTGAGCGGATGGGAGCGGGCTGCCGTGGCTGGCTGGCTGGCTGGCTGGGGGAGGGCTGGCGAGACTCCGGGTCGTGGTGAGGTTTCGTAAGCTGATGAAGTGTCGACACCAGGGCGGACGAAACGCCCTAGTCAATATCTCTTAATGCAGACACCGCCTTCAGCCTCTCGGTCTACCGCAGTGCGTGATGAATATTCTTCCTTCCATCTTGAAACTGCTGAATAATTAATTACCCCAGTGGCTAATTCAGGCCACGGAATTAAATTGTGTTAAAAAACAAGCCTCTAATAAACAAATATGATTTATTAGGGTTACCTGTGGTGCACTGTTAAAGCCATTTTACTGTATTTCTTTGGCGGCTGGGAGTAGAACCGAAGAGTTCGTTCTTTTACCATGGCCATAGACGGATATTGCGTGTTTTTTTCTTCTTTTTTTTTTTATGAACCATAATTTTTGCATAGTCAGAGAAGCTGAGAGTCCTGGAGCCACCAAGAGCAACAACCACCAAAATAGCCCAAATGATTATCACTCTTGGCTGTAATACCATGGCCTCAAGACGACGCGCTTCGGAAGGTCTAGTTTCATGGGGATGGAGAGTGGCAGAGGAAGCCTGTATGTTGTCAGTTGTGGCGCGGCTGTGTAGAGGAGGAGCTTTCTGTTCTTGCGCTGGTTGAGTCGGTGGCCACCAGGGGGCAGGAAAGCTCATTGCCAGCCCAGACTTCATACAAGTCGCTCCGGCAAGGATCTACCTTCAGTTATATTGCGAATGTGCGTAAATGGAGTGAATTACCCGGGCGATTCTTCTTGGAAAGAGCGTAAGTAACTTCAAGGTTTCTCTTTAGTGTTGTCTTTTCGCCTTTGAGTGCCATATTGATATGGAAATCAAAGACTAGTGTGACGAACCTTCGTTGAACCTGAGAGACGACCCAAGCAAAGGCAGCCAGCGGTCGGTGATGGTGCATATTAAGGCAAATAATTAGGTTTGTTGTACATGTTTTAGCAGCAGAGGTGCATTTATTGACAGTGACTACCATAGGTTTTCATATTCTCACTTCAGACTTTGGAATTTTTATGCTAGAATTGTGTTTTTGATGTTGTTTATGTGGAGGGGGCCTTCATCGTACGGCTGGCAGGGCGCCATGAGGGGAGTGCGTGGGGTAGGGGGGAGGGGGAGGACACAGCTGGCCGTCCCACTGCTCCACCCCGCAACTTTTATCAGTTTCAGGGGAATTTTAATGGTGTCACATTTTTGTTTTCTATGATTTGTCTTATATTTTCAGACTGATGCCTCCTTTTAAGAATTGTATCTTGTGTTGGTGAATAGAGTGTTTGGGAGAAGTAGAGGCGCCTGGGAACGGGCAGTAGGGGTGGGAAAGGGAGAAGGGAGGCAAGAGGATACAGGCTACAAGTTGTTCCTACAGGAAGCGACCACATCCTTGCCTTTGGTGCCCGTGTTGCTCCAGTAATGAAGGCTTCTCACCATGCTTTGGCTTTAATATCCCCCCGCCCACACACTACATACTTAGATTGGTTATTACATCGTGTTCTTAGGTACCTTTACATCATATACTAACTTGCATCATTCTCCTTAGTATTTTAGCTCCAAACAGCAGCGATAATTACCATAGTTACACCTGCGTCACCCAATGTAATTTTCTTTTTTCCTCAGGGAAGATAGAGGGCAATATGTGTTGCCAGCTGGTTACTTGGCAACAAGTAATGTCATCTGAGAAACTATGTTATCGTTAACGTCATATCAACAGGTGTATCATCACTTATTAATTAATAGTCTTATGTCTTCCACGAAAAAAAATATCGACAAAAATTATGCATATATATACGTAATTGTAACCAGTCTTTTTGAGATGACAATACTTTATCAATTTAATTAGAATTTGTAATGATATAATGATAATAATAATAGTAACAATAATTATAGTAATATTTCGCCCGAAAAGGTAGGCAACTATATGGCTAACAAATGTTTTGACATGCGGGAATCGCCATCAAATTCCTGTACATATGCAAGGTGATGTAGTACAAGTTCAAGGTCGTAGATGATAGGCGCGGGTGTGCTGAAAGGGAAGGATGGAAGGTCATTAGCAATCGAAGCTCAACTTTAGTGTTGTGTCTCACCACCTCGTGTAGCCTGTGGCGTGCTGAAGGACAGGGAAATACGTACCACAAACATTTTTGAGGGGTGGAAGAGCATCAGTTTATTTACTTATTGTATTTGATAATAATTTTTGTATTATTTTTTTTTAACGGTATGAATTTTTACAACACATGGATAACAATGAAACTCACCTGCGTTTTCCTTATCATATTCACTCAACAGACTTCCACATCACAGAACCATTAGAATACTATGACACTCAACATTCACACTAGTCATGAGACTCACAACAACCTGAAATACCAGACTGTGCATGCTACTATACCTTTACTTGGTATGGATGTGCCAAGGGGAAACCAGAATCTTTATTACCAGGCTGTAGGACTACTTGAAGGTGTCTTCTTAATATTTAACATTCAGGGGAATCTGTTGCTGCATTACTGAGAGCTGGGCTTTAAGTATACATATCAAGTCATCACTGAGGACCCTATACTATCTTTAAGACTGCTAGATGAACATAAAGCCTCTGCCCTTGTTACAGACATTATTTAAGGATCATTGAAAAATTACATGACAATATTAATGATTGATTTAAATTTTCAGGTAATTTATGAAGGTTTGGTGTGGTAGCTGCAGATAAAATCTAATGGAGTTTCCGCTGAGTGAGATGGTAATATTTTGAAAAAGTATAAAATTAATGTTATCCACTTTATTCTGTCATCCTTTCCAATTTCCAGTCTGTTGGCAGGTGAAGCATGTTAATATTCACCAGCTCATGTTTTCATCTTTTATGTTTTAGATGGACCAGACGTCTAACTTCTGAGTATATATACATGTTGACATCTAATTACTTCAACTAATTCAGTTCCATTCACATATACACAGTGAAAACACCTGTTGTTTATTCACACTAATTCAGAAAATAAACACTAAGATGTATACAGCAGAGTACAAGCTGAAAACTTGAAAAATATCAACAATGAGCATCAATAACATTTGAGTTAACAGGTCAATTTACACAAAAGGTCATTAAACTATGGAAGGCCTTTCAGTAGATCAACAATTTGTCCAACAAATATCAGTCTGATAAATGCTTATGAATTCTTCAGGGGCAGTGCATGATGGTTCCTCTTTTTGAATTTGGGGGGAAAAAATGTAGTGTAGTTTTTAGTCCATTATTGGTTAAGGTTTTACTTTAAGTTCTTATGTTTTTCATTGTAGTCATACTCTATGTAGCTTAGATACACATTATCTTACTAACAAGAGGGAGAAATATAACGTCATATTCTTTAAATATCCCAATGTTAATTTCTATGGACCATGTTGCTAATGTGTTTGCACTGGCATTTGTCATACTTACAGGCATGGATGTAAGGTTTATGATCACTTAAATAATGAATGTATTGACATTTAAATATTTGTGTATTGATTGAAATTGCACAGAAAATGCAATACAATTTCTGTGAAGCATATTTTTCCATGTGTTTCAGTTAGTGACTTGTTCACAACATGGGGATGAAAAAATATATCACTTTAATTGTTGTAAAAATTACACAATGTATTGTATTTCTCCCAAACATAAGAATTCTATGATAACAGTTTCCTTAAGGATAATGAAATGGGTTGGAAAATGTTGTGATATGTCTGTAATAGTATTTATTATTATACCATAGCAGTAACACACAAGTTAATGTTCAGTATTATCCACTGAAGGACTGGCTCTGCTGCCATTTCCAGTTTCACTAAAAACGTCAATTAATGTCATTGTACCAACAGGAGAATGCTGGAAGGAGATGATGAACCCAAGAGGGATTCAGGAGAAACCGACCAGGAACAGAGTGTCACTGAGGTTCAGACAGACAGTCCTGAAGAAACAACAGTAAAGGAACACGAGGAAGAAGAGGAGGAGAAGGATCAGCAGGAGTGTGAAAAAATAGAAATAGATCAAAAGCAAGATAAAGAGAGAGAGAAGGAAGACGAGACAGACAAAGAGAAGCCACCAGAAACCAAGGATAAAGATGAGCAACAGGTAGTAGAGGGTGAAACAGGTGTAGAGGAACAACAAAAGGAAGAAAACATTGTTGAAGGGGAGGAGGAGAAGCTACCACAAGTAAAAAATGATGAGGATAAGGTACTACAAGTAAAGAGTGATGAGGAGAACCTACCAAAAGTAAAAAGTGATGATGAAGAGAACCTACCACAAGTAAAGAGTGATGACGAGGAAATACCACAGGTAAAGAGTGGTGAAGAGAAGCTATCACAAGCAAAGAGTGATGAGGAGAAGCAACCACAAGCAAAGAGTGATGAGGAGAAGCTACCACAAGTAAAGAGTGATGAAGAGAAGCTATCACAAGCAAAGAGTAATGAAGATAAACTATCACAAGTAAAGAGTGATGAAGAGAAGCTACCACAAGCAAAGAGTGATGAGGAGAAGCTACCACAAGCAAAGAGTGATGAGGAGAAGCTACCACAAGCAAAGAGTGATGAGGAGAAGCTACCACAAGTAAAGAGTGATGAGGAGAAGCTACCACCAGTAAAGAGTGATGAGGAGAAGCTACCACAAGCAAAGAGTGATGAGGAGAAGTTACCGCAAGTAAAGAGTGATGAGGTGGATACTAAACAAGAAGATAAAGAGGAGGATGCCATGAAAGAAGACATCACAGAAGAGACTAAGAAAAGTTTAGACAGTGGACAGGAGGACCAAATACAGGTGCCTATCAATAAAGAAAGCAGTCAGGAAGGTGACATAACTGATATAACTGGTCAGGAAACTCCAGTCATATCACAAGATAATTTGACAGAAAGTACTGTTGTGGAGGAAGTTGATATGGCTGAACAGACGATGGAAAAAGAGGAACAGGAAATAGAAAGTGTTGATCACCTGGACCAAGATCTTGAAGGATTTGATGAGCCTTTAGAGATTGTCGTTGAGGAAGCGAATTCAAGCAAAGAAGAAAGTATGATTGTAGAATCTGTGAATGAAGACAAAGAAGAGAAAGGGATTGAGTGTGAAAAACCAAACTCAACACCCGATGAGGGAAAGATAATGGGTGGTACAGATACACCATCTGATAAAAGCAAAGATGTGGTAGATGAAGTAAATGAGACCACTGATGCAGAGGATAAAAAAGATGAAATGCAGACTGACCAGGAGGTGGAAGACGCATCAAAACCAGAGGGTGAAGCTGCGCAGGAAAGGAGAGAGAAGGAAGATGTGGGCGTGGAAACTAGTGACGTTCAACAAAATGAAACCAGTAACTCAAAAGATGATATAACAACAACTGGAAAGGACAGTCCCTCTCCTGATGAGGTTGTTGACTCAGATGTAGATATAGATGTGGAGGGATTGGATCATGTTGAAAAAAAGAGTAATCTCAAGGAAGCAGAAGAAGAGGATTCAAAAGTTGAGGAGGATCATGAGGAATCAAATTATGATGAACTTGATGAATCTGATGAGAGTTTGGAATTGAAAATCTGTATTGAAGGTATTACAGAGTTGGACGAAGCTGTTGATGCTGAAAACCAGGACATTGAAGAAGCAATGGAAGTTGAGGAAGGTGGAAATGAAGAGGATATAGAAGGTGATGAAGTAAATGGACTTGGTATTATAGAAGATGATGAGTATATCAATGATGAAGAGTATACACCTGAAGATGCAACAAATAACTCTCTCTCAGATGAGAAAACCCTCCCAGAGTGCCGCTTGAAACGCAATTATTGTTGCGTTCACTGTGGTATAAACACTCAGAACCCGAGGCAGTACTTGTATCACCTTCGGGATGATCACGGCGAGAAGATGAAAGTGTTTGAGTGTCCTCGTTGTATCTATGCATCTAAAAACCACCAGAAGCTTATTCGTCATGCTAGAATGGTGCACAAAATGAAAATAAAAAAGCTGCAGGCCAGTTCATCCAAGTCATCGTCAAAGATAACAGGGAGTAATGCTGCATTAAACAAGTTAGCAAGAGCAAGCGTTTCCCCTGGAAAGTCATCCCGAAGTAGTCCCGGCAAGTCTCCAAGAAGTGATGACTGGGATGAAATGGAAGACGAGGATGATCAAGATTTTGACCAGGATGGATCACCCATCAAGGGTGAGGATAAGAAGTTCCACTACTGTGAGCACTGTGACTATTCTTGTAGGAGTCGAAAGTTGCTGAATAGACACGAGACATCGTATCACCTGAAGCGCAGGTTCTTCCGTTGTGTCAAGTGCAACTATGTGACCCATCTGAAGGGTCGCTACACAAAGCACCTCAAGTATCACCAGCTGCCAATCCTGAAGTGTGATTACTGTGACTTCAGGACTCCATACAGATGGAACTTAGATCGCCACCTTAAGAACCACACTGAGCCATGCGGGGAATTCAAGTGTCACCTCTGTAACTTTACTGCACAAATTAAACAGAGTCTTACAGTGCACATATCAAACCATCATCTCACCACAGAACAGATCCGAGAGAGGGAGAGGCGACGCACCATAGGCATAAGTGATCCTGCAGACTTTGCCTTTGATGATCAAGAAATGGAACTAATGAGACTAGAGAGAGATGAACACCCAGATGCTCTCATGCTACCTGGCTATGATGCACCAGATTCCCCATCACACTCTGAGAACTCACATGGACAACACAACGGCAATAACAGCTTCCGTGTGTCAAATATTGATGTGAGTGGCCAGGATGACTCCCAGGTTAATGCAGATGATGCTAAAGGTGAAGATGGAGAATCAAAAAGGAAGAAGCCAAAAATAAAGATCACTCTCAAGAAGATGAAAGTTTCTAAACCCAAGGACACATTCTTCCAAGAACTGAATGAACGCCACAACTTTGAGGAGGATTTCATCCATCCGGATGATGTGGTTCACCGTCATGGTAATGTTTATATCAAAACATTTAAGTGTCGCTTCTGTACCTTCAAGGCAGCTTTCAAGAATGAGGTTGCACGTCATGAGAAGAAGATTCATTCCATCCCCATGCCCAAGTACATGAATCAATCAAGGAAGGCAAGGAAAACTATCAAGTCATCCAAAGTAATTACAACTACTAATGATGTGCTTGCTGATATCCTTCAGTTTCCCCAGACTGAGGGCAAAGATATGGCTGAAGCTCTTCTGGCTGCAGATAAAATAGATAAATTAAAGGAAGGTGAGGAATCCTTATCTGAAGGCAAAGATGATGAAAGCTCCAGTAAAGACAAAGATGATGTAGAATTTGAGAATATTACTGAAGACCAAGAAGATTCATTGGATACCATGGATGATCAGTTATCAGATTCCAAGGATTCATCTCCATCAAAAGATCCTTCAAAGAAGAAAAATATGTCTTTCTTCGAAAAACTACAAGAGAAAATGCCAACATCAAATGTACAAAATTTGGTGTGCCAGTTCTGTGGGCATGAATCAAAATGTCTCTCAGAGAGTGTTCGTCACCAAAAGCTTCATCTGAGTGCAAAGAATATTTATGCTTCTACCTCTCAGTCAACAAGGTGTCAATTCTGCCGACACAGGTGCAAGACCACCGATGATTTGATGAGTCACCTCAAGCTGTGCCCTGAGGCACGCAAGAACCAGATCACAGACTCGGGAAGAAGAGCAAGTGGTGGCCGTATGGATGAAAATGAAGACTCCCAGTGTAGTAGTGAGAAAGGAGAAAATGCAGAATGTGATGAAAATGAGGATGATATGAAGGACGTTGCTGGTAAAACTCCTGTCTTGTTAGATGAATCAATGATGAAGAAGGAAGTCCTGAATCATCCCATGGAAAACAGAGTATTTGTATGGAACAAATTTGATAAGACAGAAGAGCAGAATGCACAAGATAAAGCGAAATCCTCAGTAGAAGGTAAGAAGACAGAAAAGGGAAGCCGGAGGAGTTCCACGGATAGCAGGAGAAGGAAAAATTCAGGCTCCAAGAGTCCATTGGAGATGGAAGGTTCTTTAGATTACTATATTGAGAGTCCCACACCTCAGGGCCACCATTACTACAGTAAGAGGGTCTACAGGTGTCCACAATGTAGCTTCTGGGCTACTACAGCCTCAAGGTTCCATGTACATATTGTTGGTCACTTTAACAGAAAGCCTTACAACTGTTCAGAGTGTGGCTATAAGTCCAACTGGAGATGGGATATCACCAAACACATCAAACTCAAGACTTCACGTGATAGTAGCCACCAGAATGCTCAGGTTTTGATAACTGATGAAACAGGAGAAAAGAACTACGAAAAATATGACTGTTACGTAGCCATCATCCAACTTGATGAAACCAATGCTCACCGCACCGAAGGAGGAATCCCAAACAGAAAGGGGCGCCCCAAGCGGACAAGCGACAAGGATGACGTCCTCGACACAGGCACTCCAACCGCATCTCCCATCCGCAAGCCTCCAATGGTGGCCATACCAGTCATGCCTCGTCTGCAGTCCATGCCTCGCCTTACCAGGGCACCAGCTCGCTCCTCAGCCTCTCGTCCTGGACCAATGCCGTTTGGTCCCATTCTGCCGGGGGCTCAGCTGATGGTTCAGATTGCAGGCAGTAGGGCAGCAAGCAGTGGATCTGGCCCACGACCACCTCCACCCTTAGCCCTGAAAGGAGCTATGAAGTCTGGTGCCTCGACATCCCCATCTACCAGCGTCAAGACCACTGCCTCGGGGAACACTGCTGTGACCAACCTGGTGACTGGAGGACAGTATCAAATCATTACACCTCAGGTAAGAACCTCATGTGTCATAGTAGGTAGTGTGTGTGAATGAAAGGAGAGTGTGTTGATGAGTGTTGGCTTTTAGAATCAAAGTAGTTCCTTATTCCTTATAAGTATTATTTAAGTTCAAATGTATTCTCACTACAATCTTTCAGGCTGTTGACTGAAATATGAAGGTTTTATTTTGGTTATTCACTTAGCAACCTAAAATCTTCAATTTGGACAGCAAATGATAAGTCTAGAACAACAAGTTTATAAGTGATTTTAGTAAAACTTTAGGTATTCTGGGATTGAACACAACACCCATGTGACGGCATCCAAAATGAAGTACAAATTTTAGTAAACTTGTTGGGCCCAAAAAGCCTTACAATATAGTATTATTGTAAATGACAGTAATATTTTTAAATAATAATATATGGCTCCACACCAGGGTGACCATAAGATATGCAATGTGAACATTTTTTTCTATATTTTATTGTACATTGATATGTGGTGATATAATCTGTATACTTAAATTACTTTCTCTTGGGACATTTGCCTCTAAGAAAATATTCCTTGGATGCTCCTGTCCCTAAATAAATAGAAAAGGATGAGTATATTGTCACCACATTATCTTCATAATAGTTAGCAGAAGGAAATATAAGGTGAGGTGGAATTGTTGGCATGTTCATGAATTTCATCTGAAAAGCAGACTAAGTTTTAGGTTACATAGTAATCAGTGTTCATCCATGAAGGTCATCATGCCATTGGGTGATAATGGAAAAGAGTCACTAGTCACAAAGTCTGTGTCTGTGCACTTTGTGAATAAATTAATGCAATCTCAATAACAGAAAGCATTTGCCATTATTAGATAATCGATAATAAATATTTTGATATTTTTAGCACTACACTACAGTAAGGTGTAGTGTTTTCAGAGGTAACATAACAGTGTGACGTAAAGACTTGAGGTATACAATAATTGTTGTTAATACAACAAGCTAAATTATTTCCTGAGATTAACATGACACATAAATGCACATTGAAAAGCAATAAAATATTTTATAATCGTTTTGGTTTTGAGGATAAAACTCAAGTTAGCTACTGATTACAATATTGTTTGAGGCACATGGAGTTTTCAATGTAGAAACAGACATGTGATACAGAATTTCAGACCACACACTTTTCAAGATGATTGAATAGTAAGCTGGGTTTTGATGTATTGCCACGATGCTGAAATGTACTTAGTAATGCATAGTGTAGCTTCCCAAGTGTGCATGGTCTTGTAGAACTTGTGTTTTGTGAGTGGTTGCAATAACTACCCATTTGTTTTTTCCAATCCTTTCCTGCAAATATATGTGTTTCCTGTTCCCTATTTAAGCTGAATGTTATTTGTCTCAGCTTTGCATATTGGCATTTATTTTACTTGAAAGAGCACTCTGGCAAAGTCTGCAGCTGTTTGTGTTCATTTTTATTGTCTTTTTCCCATTTAAAGTAATTACTGTTATCAGTGTTTTGTAATGCAAAATGGCCCTTTTTTTGTCTATATTGTAGAGGAATAGTGATCATTTTGTGGTGTAAGAGTCTGGTTAAGCAATGCAGTGATCATGTGGTATTGCAGGGGTCGGTAAATACTAGCTTGGAGACACTGCAACTCCTGGCATCTGGCTCTACCAACTTATCTAAGCTTAAGAAGCAGCAGAAAAGTTCTCTTGTGGACTCTGAAGAAAATGACAGTAAGGCCACATTAAGTCATCAGGTGAGACAGGAGAATTGGAGGCTTCATAAAGGGAAATATTGGGGTACACCATTTTTCCATAACTCTATCAGTATGTGTGTGGTGCAATAACACAAGTACAGTACCGGATGGAATTTTGCATATTATCCCTTTATAGTTAGCTATATTAATCCTCCACTCAAAGAGCTTAATAGCGAGTTTCGTGTGGCAGCAGTAATTATATTTTGTGATACAAGTTATCTCGGTACCTTTTGAGATTCTAAATTATCAGATTTTTACAAAGCAAGCGTAAACTGAGCCATGATGCATAATCTGAGAAGATTGAAAAAAAATTTCATTGTAATTTCTTCATAAACACTCTTAGTTCCTTCCTAGTATCTTGAAGTTAAGTGAATGCCAGAGATGCTCAGCAAGTGAGGTATTAAAGATGGCTGCACTGTTCAGTCAGTTATCTTAAAGAGTAAGAATCACTATTTCTGTTACTACTTATTTGATGTAAATGTAGGGATTTTGATTGCTTATGTTGATCTCAGGAAATTATATATGGTCGTTTATGCCGTACAGGTTTAGATATTCCTTAGGCGTGTTACATGCAAGTCTTCAGTGCAGAATTTCATGCACAATCAAATGTGGTCTACGTAGCACATTTGCAAAAGATGCTTAAAGGAAGTAATTTATTTTCAAGAAATTGCTAGTTATGCAAAAAGTGAGTCAACAGGTGTCATAATATGAACTTTATATTATTTATAGAATACAAAGTCAGTAGAAGAATGTCCATGACATTTTGAATCAAATTATCGTATGAACTAGGTCAAAAATAATTGTTAGATATTTCTTCCTTTCTCTTATTTGGGGATATTGGTTATCACATTATTTTTGTATTTTTCAAGAATTCAGTAATTAATTTTATATTCTATATTTTGAAACCTTACATATAAATTTGATTTTGAGTTATGGAAATACGTATGTATTCATATATTTTTGTTCATGTTTCCTTTCATCTTTTTTTAGTTCATATCTCAAATTCCATTATTTGTGCATGAGCTTCATTTTAATCAATATTTCTGAAGCTGTCCGTCCTTGCAGGAAACCTTCATCCCATAGCATGTCTTTAAGTTAATTCCTTTTGGAAGATGGATTAAGATGTATAAGGAGAGAATGCATGTCTGAATGCTGATGTTAGGGTTTGAAGGTGTATTAACAACTCTGCTTCATTTAGTAATTATAAAGGATCATTCATATAGTAGAATACGAGATTGCATCTGGCATATTTTCATGTATAAGGATCCCTTGTATGCTGAAAATATATTTGAGTTTGCAGCATCATCAGGATCACAGACAGATACTTGATATCCCTTGGTACTCTCAATCCTCCTCAAGCTTTTTATAAATGTAACCAAGTGATGATGCCGTCAACCCACATGTATTACAAGTTTACACGAGGGAAAAGATAAATGAAATTGTGCCTGTATTGACTCCCATTACTATTTTAGCATGATATAATATTTTAGAGTAGAGTTCATTCATGTTAACCAAACTATAGTATTTGTGTGCTGCATATTACTGCCTACTAAACCTTGGAGATAGCTGTACACGCCTACAGCATGGTATTGGTGATTGGATAGACACTCACCAAGGGCAGGATTGAGACTGTTCCTTTTGCATAACTTCAGATGAGATTCCTAGCGTGGCTGAACCTCCTGATGACAGATACAGAGGAGCAGGTAACATGGCAGTGTTTTATTGGGCCAGACACCATGTACTAATATGCTTGACACTACACTACCAGTACTGATGTGGCTTATTAACTTGCACTTCATACAACAAGTAGACTTAGTATGGTGTTTTTTGCACTGTATGGGAAGCTGTTTTGAGGGTGTTGCATACATGAGGCTTCCATTGTAATGAGTTTTTCAATTGGAATTAGAGTTATTGTGTATATATTGTGTTGTAATTTGATTGTGATTGTTGAATTGTGTGCATCATGCAGAATGCCTTTGGGTCTGAATATATGCAGTAAGACCTTCAGAATTTGTGTAACGAAAGTTCATGTGAATCACTTAGTTGATGTGGTTGATCCTTTAATAGTGTTTGAGGAATGTTGATGTAACGGTTCATGTCAAGGAGTAATTTGTCGGATGAGTTGTCTTTTTCCAGAAAAAATCACAAACGTATAAAAGATGACAAAATCACCCAAATGTTAATCATGTAACAAATATCCCATGATAAAACACTAGTATTAAAGATTAGTTGAGGTAGACGCCCATCAAATGATGGGGAAGAAGATGGAATGGAGAAATTGTGTTTATAGCCATCCTTTGGGGGATTTAGTTTTCATGCCAAAGGAGTTTTAATGTTGATCCTTGAAACATAAAAGAGAAAGGAATGTGCCTTCATAGATCCCATCATTTGACAGATGAATTAATTGTATTTATAACTTAACCTTATGTAATCTATACTTAATAGCATCTTGCATCCCTGATTGGCATAACATTCCAAACCAAAACATTTCAGTTCATCACACACCATCATCACCCATTTTGTCCATCTCCCACTTGTTAGGACTATTAGAACATATATTTCTTGATAACTATCTCTACTGCATTTCTTTGTTACTTATAATTGGTAAATCTATAGAAAATAGTGGAGGCACTTAGCAAAGGAGTTATATCAAAGTTTGTTAATGCAGTATCTTTGTGTTACTTGTCTGTAGGTATAATAGGGAAGAGTCTATTAACAGTCACTAGAAAGGCCTCTTTTCCTCACTGGGGCCGGGTGACTGTGGTGCAGTGCTCGGTTCATGACCTGAAGGTTGTGAGTTCAGTCCTGGCTCAAGGCAGCTTCTTGGTGAGAGGGGCAGCATTTAATGGGTTTTTTGGGTGGCTTTGATTATTTAAGAACAAAAAAGTAAGTATTATCACTCACTTATTCAGGGCAAATTCTGAAGGTTTTATTGTTCTATATTATTTATTCATGTATTATTTCCATACCACTTTATACCCCAGTTGGCAAGTGTTCCTTCAGGGAGGCTTTCTTTCCTGGAACATCTCTTTTATAAATATATATATATATATATATATATATATATATATATATATATATATATATATATATATATATATATATATATATTTTTTTTTTTTTTTTTTTTTTTTTTATATATATAATATATATATATATATATATATATATATATATATATATTTATATATATATATATATATATATATATATATATATTTATATATATATATATATATATATATATATATATATATATATATATTTATTTAATTTATATATATATATATATATATATATATATATATATATTTATTTATTTATATATATACACACACACACACACACATATGGGCTTATTATGCTGCTACAATTATATATGACTTAAAAAAAAAAATTTAAGCATAGAACTGCTTTTAAAGGGTTAAAATTGTCTATGGTGATTTGATTTTGTGAACAATTATTTTTTTGTGGTGTTCATTGTGCATGCTAAGTCTGTTACATTTCCCTGACAACACTTGCCAAGGAATTTCTTGCAGACTGGTATGGTAAATTATTATAGAAATCAACATTTTTCACTTCCTCACTCCCTCACTCCCTCACAACACGGCTGTGTACAGAAAACAGGATGATAATGATGATATATGCCACTGTGATCTATGAAACCTTTTAAAGATGCCTCTTTAAGTTTTATACATATGACCTGATAATAGTGAACTATTACTTACTAGTAAATGTATTTGTATTAGATAAGTGTGTGTGTACATTTTCCTTTGGTTTATGAGCTGGTAGTGAAGTGGTATTGTCTCTCTTAACAGGTGTCAGTGTCTTCAACTGGGAAGGACGGCAAGGAGGTCGCACAGATGGTGTTGGATCACGAAGGCAACCCCGAGTGGAAGTGCAACACATGTGATTTCAGGCAAGTGCCACTGGAAATACAATATAAAATTTACGAAAAACTTGTACTTTATATTTAATGTATGCTATTGAATTTTTTATAAGTGGTTGCTTTTTATGAAGTTGGGTGATTTCATGCAAATTTATGTAAAAAATTTTCCATCTTGTCTCACCGTACACTTCATTCCACAGGGACAGTGAGCAAGATACTGTAGTGCAACACGTGCGCCTCGCCCACACCCGCAATGGTCCTGTGTCCCTCCTGCACGCTGTCCACCGCTGTGATGTGTGTGGCTACGCTGCCGGAACCAAACGAGCTGTGCAGGTAAGGGGATCAAGGACGATACTTTGGTGAGGTATTCTACGGTGATTTAGATTAGATGATCATGCGTGGAAATTCATTGACATTTGGTTGCTTACTTATATACCTCAACTGTACTTTATATTTTGTTTTGAAAGAATGGAAACTAAATGAAATCCCTCTTTTTTCCAGCTTCACATTGACAGCAGCCACGGAGGTCAAGGAGGAATCACCAGCCGCTGTGAAGGACAAAATCCAGATGCTAAGGAGACTGGAGGTGAGAATTGAAGTTATGTAATGGCGGGAAATTTAGAGACCAGAGACAGAGAACATTATAGGAAACTTGTCCTCCATTGTGTCTTGTAGATCAGTGTTGTGGATAATTTACAGTTGAGAGATTAGAATTATGGTATTGCAAATCATAAGTATTTTCATCAATCAGTGAAGAATGTTGTCATGGAGATCATCAGGTATTGGTAACTATTATAGGCTACTTGAAAATAAAGAATTATCGATGTGAACATAAGAATCACTAACTTTACTTAACTTGTAGGATTTGCAACACTCACCCATCTATCTCTGTATGCCTCACTTATTTTATGTTGCTGATTTCTTTGATATATTTTTTCTACCATATGTGTTTTGTTGTGACACTAAACCATTTTTTCCAGGTGATGCTGAAACTCCTGAATATAATGAAAATGCTCGCACTTATCACTGCCGAATGTGTCCCTTCACTTGTAAGAAGCGTGGTGAGATGAAGCCCCATCTTGCTTACCACGCGGAACGACCAGACTGTATCTTTAAGTGCATGTTCTGCCCCTACTATGTCCCTACAAGAAGGTAAAACTATGGTGCTGCATTATATACCTATTAAAAGGAGGTAGCCAAGACAATGCTTTGAGGATTCATAACATATTGTCCATGTGTATTGTAATTTCTGTTCTGGAATATTATTAAGGGTTTGGCTACAACAGAATTTTCCATTTGCTTTTGTCCTAATACTTCATCTTTGTTCAATCCAATCCGATTTTATTAAAATGAGGACTTCTCACACTTCCATAATTCAACTGGTGTATAAAATTTAATTTAAACTACATGTTATATATTAATACAATTAGAAAAATCTTGACATAGCGTGCAAAGTATGAATCCTGGCACATGACTTTGTATCTAGTCTTTCCTCACACCTCATCTATTCAGAAGCTCCCACTTAGTATATGCATAACAATGTCCATCAAATTTTTAAATTCTATTTAGCAACTCACTTATTTATCACACCTCAGTATATCTCACATTATTCACTGAGGAAGCATTCTTGTACATTTGAGGATTAAAAACTTAGTTTCATCGTTATGCTTAGGCTTTTTTAATTTTTATTTATAATTATAATGACTCAACAGTGAGCTGTTTGAACACCTTCGCGTCCATGGGATGGAGGTGCCGTCATCCGTCCTGGACACCACCAACACCAACGCCACTGCCACCACCACCAAGAGTACCACCTCATCACCCTCAACACAGGTAAGAGAAAGCCACAGAGACTTCAGGAGAATGTGTAAAAACAATTTCCCTTTTGCAGGTATAAAAAAAAAATTGGAAAAGCAGATCTAGGGCATTGATTAGTTTTAGTTTATTTTAGTTTGTAAAATCAATCATGAAAAATCATAGTAAATTGGCTGTAATTTTCTCAACATATTGCATTGTACAAAAGTTGAAGCCCTTTCCCACACCTTTGAATTTATTTCAACACCATAGGTGAAGAAATACTGAAAGAGTAGAGTGAGAAATGGTAGCCAGACGGTGTTATGTTATTGTAAAAGGTAGAAATGTATGATGAAACTAAAAGAATTGGTGAATAAATGAGTAAAATTGGGTTTATTTATTATAATTATTTATTTTTCAGGATGATGTTAGTGGGCCAAGGCAGTTCATTTGTGGCTCTTGTCCTTTTGAAACTCGAAGTCGTGCCAAACTGATGCACCACAAGCAGTTCCACAAACCCAAAGGACTGCCGTTCCGCTGTCCCCACTGCACTTACAATGTTACCAGACGTCACTTGCTGTCACAGCACATCCGTGTTCATGGATTGGATGACAACTTAGAGGGAAGTGGAAATGGTGATGTTCATCAGATTGATGAGAGATCAAACTCCCCATCACCATCCCTCACCATCACTCCTGTCACTAATGCAGCAAGTGGATCCACAGGTGATGATAGAGCACTCACTGACTCCTCCAACCTCCCCAAGCTGACAGATGAGTCCACCATGAACATGGATGACATACCACTGGCCTGGGTGTCCAGGGACCATCGCTTCTTCAAGATGTTCAAGTGTAGACATTGTCCACATGTCAACCTAAGAAAGACCAACATTCAAGAACATGAAAAAATGCATAAAACTGTCATCAGTAAAGAAGCTGGAGGCCTCCATTGTCCTTACTGTTCCTATGTAAGTGTTAATGCTGGTGTTATGTCTGCTCACTTGAAGGTGCATGGAGGCTCAATGGGACAATGTCATGCAGTTGTTGATCCAACTCTCAGTGATGAAGATCAACTCAAACAACTGACCTCTGCATCATCATCACCCACTGTCACTCCTCACACCCAGTCATCAACGGACAAGTCATCTAATGTGAAAAATGATGAAAAGGTCTTGTATTACTGCCAGTTTTGTCCAGCAAGATTCTTCTTAGAAAAAGAAATTCAGATTCATACACGTTTCCACAATACTAACCTGCCACACATCTGTGACCACTGTAATTATGGCACTCGCCAGCCTGCACACCTTTTGACCCACCTCAAGGTGCACACCCCTGAGTACCAGCAGCGCACCCGTTCCATGATGGGACAGCACCGCACCGCCTCCAATTATCCTCCAGTTCTAGGATTAACCATCCCTCAAGAACTTGCTACAGATATATCTAGAGATAAATTGTCTTCCAAGGCAGCAGGAGGATCAGGGCTCCGTCCATTTTCTGCTTCACCTCCACCTTCCTCAGGAGTTATGCCACAGCCTCCACCCACCAGCAAGTACATGTGTGATCAGTGTCCAGCAACTTTCAGTAAATTAGTGACTCTCCAGTACCATCAGTCCTTACACGGCACCAAGAATCCCCACCCATGTCCAAAGTGTACTTATGCTGGCAAGACTTGGGACTCTCTTCAGCAGCACATTCAGCTTCACACCCAATATGATCAAAATTGTCAAGCAGAGAAGGATGCAAAGAAGGCTGAAGCTCAGAAAATATTTACTGCTAATTTGGGTTTAAAACCCACTCAGAAAACCACAGAAAAGGACCCAGCTGCCTCCAGTATTCCACCAATTAAGCTCAAGCTCATTGGGCTGCGACCAGGATCAACAGAAGTCGGTAGTGATGGTAGTCGTCCTCAGTTTAAATATTATGTTGAAGAGCAGGTGCCTCTCTCGGGTGTTGATCTCCTGCGTCGCAAGACTCAAATAGAAAAAGGTGATAGGCATATGAGTGATGCTGAATATATGATAAGACCATTGAGCAAAAAATTCAAAGAAAGCAAGGATGACACGGAGGAGGGAGATCCAAAAAGAATTGGTGATCCTAATCTTCATTATCCTCTTCACATTGACAAAGTTTCTGGAAAGTCCCGTGAGAAGCGCTACAAATGTAACAAATGCCCTTCTGCCTTTGAGAAAGTAGAGCAGTATACTGTGCACACCAATCTTCATAGTTCCAACCACAAGTATAGGTGTCGCATCTGTGATTACTCAGTCAAGTTCTATGCCAACTTCGTGATGCATATTAAACGTCACAAATATCATGAAAGGTTGGAAGCTCAGACCAATGGGATGCCTCTACCACTAGACACTGATCTGAAGTATGAGCCAATCATCTCAAGGGATAACTCTACTCATGGAGAAAAAGTAGTGAGTACTCAAATGGAGGATCACTGTAACAAAGAGAGCCTAGAAGAGGCTGATCTAACAACAATAGAACGTCAGCATCTCCTGTTACAGAACAAGAAAGGAGTGAGTGAGGCTGTCAAGAAGGATGAAGAAAAGGAAAGAAGAGTTTACTACTGTCAGTATTGTCCCTACGCAAACATAAGACGAGATGCAGTGGATAGTCATAGTTTGAGACATCGTGCAAATGGCGGGTTTGGATCCTATAAGTGCACGTTCTGTGACTACACAGCCTCTCAACCCAACTTCATTCGTGAGCACACCAAGGTACACTTCCGTCCTTTCAAGTATGTCCATCCAGAAGGGTTCATGCGCCATGACAAGCCGGAGATAACTAGTACATCCATTGGGTGTGTAAGTAAAGTTACCAATAAAGTAAAAAGTGAAAGCAATTCACCATCAGATCAAGCAAAGTATATGATATATTCTCAAGAGGTGGAAAACGGCAACAATCAGGAGTCAGATGCTGAGGAAGAGGAAAATGTTGATTCAGAGATGGTGAAGAGTATTCAAGTAAATTTTCACTCTGGAGACATAGTGGAAGCTCCCCTTGACTTTGTGATCTCATTACGCCCTAAAACAAAAGTACATAACCCTCAGGCAGAACCTAGAGAAGCCGCCGTCATCAATAATTCCACTGAAGTTGTTGAGAAATTGGAAGATATGAATTCTGAAGTTTCTCCTCAAAGTGGTGAAGCAGATTCAGAAGTCACAAGCCAGGCCCCTCAGGAGGATGAGAGTATGGAAGTAGAGGAAAACTCAGCTTGTGTGGAAGATGACAAAAAAATTGAGGAAATGTCAACAGAAGTTACCAATGAGCCATGCAAGCCCTCCACTCCTTGTGAGGATAATACAATGGAAGTTGATTCCCAACCAGAAACTGACAAATTACAGAATGGCCATATTGAGGAAAAATCTGAAGAGGCAATGAAACTTGCAGTGAATAGTAAAGAAAATGTCAAAAGTTCTGATACGAAACTTTCAGATTTGTCACAGCCTCCTGTAAAGAGTAAAGAAAGCAATCAGTCTGAAAGTTAAACATATCAAGTTAGACAGCATACATTAAAGAAGGAAGGCTGTGAATTGAGATGTGTGTATGCTATTTAAGTGTACAAACTACTATTTTGTAACTCAATTTAAAGGAATTTCATGTTCTATCGGCATTATTTATATGTTAAATGGGGTACTTATCCCAGCTATTTTTCAGGTTTCTTTCAACCAAAGAAAAACTGTCGATGATGTAAACTAATTAGCTTTGCCAAAGATAAAATTGGCATCTTATGCATGTTCCAGAGGAATTGTTCTGTATATATATTTTCAATACAACTATTATAGTGTTGTACATAAAGGTGGTTACTGATTTCCCTTCACCAGTCTGTATGTGACCACTTGCACAGTTATTGGGGATGTGTGTGTGTTTCAGAAAATTTACAATGGAATTCACTTGCTCTTGTATCAATTACTGCACTTACGATTGTATGGGAGTAAGAAAAAATATATATGGTTTCCCTAATTACTGGTAAATTTCGATTTAAAGTTAATGACAATTTAATTACTGGATCATAACATCATTTGGTACCAGTAAACACTGCCAGCATAACAAGTAAGATAGTGTAGTGACCATGTAAATTTCAAAACCTATTCGACTATTGTATTAGCTATTAATGTTTTGAACTTGACTAGTTTGTGATAAATTTGAATTATTTAATGATTATGTTAAGGAATTATATTACATGATTAAGGCTGTGTGCTGGTGTTCTAAATCATTGTGGCCCTACTGCATTAACAGTGTGATGGCCGCCACCTTTGTAATGGGGATTTTGTAATATATTTTCACATGAATTTTATGCTGAAAAAGTATTTGTCTTCTTAGCCTAATACTATGATGGTTGAAGTGGTGCTTTACATAATCAAATGGTGGTTTGATCGTACATGAAGTTAAATACTGGTAATTTGACACCTCAAGCAAGTTCAAGGAATCTACCTTGTTAGCCTAATAAATTAATCAGACTCTTGGAATAACATTGTTTAGTGGACAGTAATAACATCTGTTCATAACGTTCTTTCATTAGGAAGAAAAACAATCAACTACTTGACTGACGCACACTGAAAGGCAGAACCATGCATATGCCAGGTGTCTCCTAACTCAAGATCTCAAAATTATATAACTGATATTGCTAATTCAACGGTAATAATTTTGACAGCATTCTCTCCACTTGTGTCTTATTTCGCCCTGTTCTGCCATCCATTGAGGTGAATAATTGTTTTCTCAGCCTTGAGAACCTTCTCGAGGCTAGATCGACAGCCATCACCTCATCATCCAATGCATCACGTTATTGCCTCGTTATGGCAAAATGCAACCACTTCAGTCATAATGCTATGGTATCCTCTGAAGCGCTTAGCTCAGTAATGTATGTTTTAAAATAAAAAACATGGGTAGATTGATTAGATACGTCATATAGTAATAAGAAGGCAACTGTATTGGGTAGTGAGTAGGGGGAAGGTAAGGACCCAACCCCCATTATGGCCATTACACCACGCATGCGCCAACCCAGAGCACCACCTCCAGTCCCCGGCAGGTGCATTTCTTCCTCGACCGGCGTCCGTGGTGCAGCTGGCGTCTTCAGGAACAATCTCCTTTCTGTGTGTATATTATATTCCCTCCATAATCTGTAAGGTAAGTGACAATCAGATACGTGTTGGATTTGCTCTACTTTGATGTAGATATGTGTTGATTTGTTACCTTGTAGATGCAGTGAACAGTAACCAGCTGGTTAAGTGACCGGTTACCGAACACTGCCGCTCATACCGTAAGCCCTGTTGTCTGTTGTGCACAGTTTCAATATATGGGCTGTCACTAAGCTATCCAGTTTCAGAGTTAGCATCGTAATGTCCTACTTTTGAATACTATGAATACCATCTGTGCCTCTTAAGTACAGGTGAACAAAAAAGTGCAAGGCAACCCACTCCCTGTGATGTCACGTAGACCTGGTCATATTTTTCGTTGGGCGTCGAGTATTAACAACCGTGACTACAAATACAAACTCGCCCATCTTAAACTATTTAATGGTTTGCAGGTTAGATTGATTTTTTTCATCTTTGTGCAAATCGATGAAATACCTTAACTACCGAACAATGTAGTCTGTCCCACACGCCATGTGGACATGACTTTGAATCGCTTTGACTTGCCATAATTTTCTGTTTACATTCTGTAGACTATTGGCTCTTCCAAAGAACACTTTTCAGTCTTCAAGATGTACTTTTTTTTTATTGAATTCTAATAGTTTTGTAAGACTGGTTTACTGTGGTGAAAATAAAGTAAACTATGCATAGCGGAGGTCAGCGTCGTCCACTGCCTGTATTACGACCTTGTATTCAGGTGACCATGACAAGCAGCACTACCAGCCATTCGACAGATGCTGCCTCCACCCACCCTTAAGAGCCTGTAGAAGCCAGGCACCCGGACGCTTGCATCCCTGGACAGCGGACACCGCTTTTTGGGATTATTAGACTCAAGACTCAAGCAGTACCACATCCTCACCACACTACACATGTATGTCGACTGTGGTATAAAGATAACGTAAATCTGGAATCTAACTTTCTCTTTCCTTTTCTTTCAGCCTTTAAAACCTTAATGTAACAGCAGCAGCAACAATAGTAGTGATGGTGAATGAAAAGTCGGTGATATTGACCTTGACTAGACATTATATCACTATATTTGATTTATTATGTGCCTAACATCAGCTTCCCATGTAGGTATGTTATTCAATTATTATTTTAGATTATGTTCAGTAGTATCGCGTTTTTTTATCACAGTATTCGATGAAAAAAAATTGCTGCATAATGTTTGTATCGACTGTAGGTAAAGTTGCCAGCCTAATTTATGTAATAATGGTTAAGGTAGATATTTTGAAGCTGTGCAGTCAAATCACTGTCAGAAGCTGGTGGGTTCTTGTTTTGTTTACTATATGTAGAATTTCGCCGCAGTCGCAATACCTAAACATGATTCCATTACAATTTTTTATTTATTTCAGGTTGTATGCAGTGTGTTTATGCTGCAATAAAGCTTCAAGAGCATCACGACCATAAACCTGCCTTTCAACACGGCCAGAACTCACCTTTTCTGCATCTCCAATTAGTAGGTGAGAGTTTTAGAGTATAATGTGTGCGTGTTGACGAGGTAGTACTGTAGTGTGCTGTGTACTTACCAAACAAATGAAACAATGTTGTGTTTCCAATCCTGTCTATCATGTACTCCCACCTTTGTCTTATGGGGTAAAAAAAAAATTTCTTACTAAATATTCAGGAAGGTAATGTTGGCAAAAGTACAATGGTGCTTATGGACAGTTTATTTTTGCAACAATTTTATCTTAGTTGTTGTAGCCGCTAAATTAACACAAAGGTCTTTTTCAGGTGTTGGAATCCAGTGTTGAGCTGCAGCAGCAGTACGTGCGGTGCAGGACGGCAGCTGTAAGGAAGAAGACAGAGGACATAGGACACCGACCATACTGCAGATATACCACGGCTGCCGAATTGAGTGTGTAAGAAGTCTTGGAGAAACTTCTATAGCTGGCATTGTTTGCTGAGCAGTTTCGAAGGTTTTCTTGAAAGAGTCTGAGGACACTCCAAATTTTTAATTGTTTTTATTTATTTATTTATTTTTTTTTTTGTGCTGGTCTACACCCTTTTGTAAAAATTATAAAGATGGAATGATCACACCACAGTATCTGATATTATATCCTGTTGCAAGAGTATTTATATTTTTGGGAAGAGGGATCCCCCTATCTTTCGGGTAATTGTCCTATTTACAAAAGTAAGAAATATTCTGGAGATTTCAAGGCTGTGGTATTATTATTAGGCTTAAGAACGAGACAAATGGAAATATTTTCACCAGCCATGAAGACATTATTAACAAATAGATGATGATGTGCTATAATCACCTAACCGAGCGAAATTGCGTTTGGTGGATTAATTATAGTGTATGTACTAGAAGGAAGCTAAAGGTGAATGCTGAGAAAAATAAGGTGTTGGTTTTTAATAAGGAAGGAAATATAGATGGTTGACAGGTACGCCTGACAGGGTGTGTGTGTCAGCAGCAGGAAGTAAGGAAGGTTTAAGTAATTATGAGTAATGCTATGTGAACATGGGAGAGAGGGAAAGTAGGTGTTTCATAGGATAACTTGCAAGGATTATTAGAGGAAGAAACTTCGTGTTCATTAAGATAAATAGTTTTTAAAAGGTTAAAAAGAACAGTATTCTCTTGCCAACAATACTGACGTTTTGATCAGAAACTTGGACATGGGATGGGGAACAGCAGTCAAAAGTGAGTGTTGTGGAAATATGTTATTGGAGAGGAGCATGTGGCGTGACAAGGTGGGTGAGAGCAATGAAAACATGTAAGCAAAATTGGCTTGGGAACGTGCAAATAGAGGGATGGATTAAAATGAGGAGAGAGCGAGTGAAATTGAGGGTCCTAGGAGGAGAGGAAGGCCAGTTGTACTGTTGGCAAGAGAATACTGTTCTTTTTAAAACTATTTATCTTAATGAACACGAAGTTTCTTCCTCTAATAATCCTTGCAATTTATCCTATGAAACACCTATTTTCCCTCTCTTCCATGTTCACATAGCACTACTCATAAGTACTTAAACCTTCCTTACTTCCTGCTGCTGACACACACACCCTGTCAGGCGTACTGTCAACCATCTATATTTCCTTCCTTATTAAAAACCAACACCTTATTTTTCTCAGCATTCACCTTTAGCTTCCTTCTAGTACATACACTATAATTAATCCACCAAACGCAATTTCGCTCGCTTAGGTGATTATAGCACACTGAATCCTGGATCTGGTGTTACCCGTTCCCTTGGAATAATGCTCTTCATCTATTTGTTAGTCTAAATGGCTGGTGAAAATATTTCCATTTGTTCTCGTTCTTAAGTCCTCCCGCTTTAATCATATAACTATTGAAAGACCACAACAAATATACATTACGTTACATTGCAGTGTTACAGTATAGCAAACAATTATATGATTAGAATTTCATATACCCTGAAATCTCCAGTATTATTCCTTACCCTGAATCTACAAACCTCTAAGTGTAATAATAAACTAATGTCTACAGAACTTTTACCTCCAACATACTGCTGCTGGCATCTCTCTGCAGGTCTCTCTCCACACGTCCACCTATGGGAGAAAAGGTCAACATTATAAGCATCACCTGTGGAAAATGCAGCAGCCTCAGGTGTTACGTGTGTATAAAACTTTAGGAACCAAGATACTTATTTCCTCAAGATACTTTTTTCCCCCAAGTCTTCAAGGTTAAAAAAGTACTTATGTGCGAGATACGAGGTGAAGGGAAGTTAGAGGAAGGTCAGTTGAGGGGTGAGGGAAAGGTCATGAGAAGGTGGGCACGGGTGGGTGTGCAGCGTGGAGGCACCAGATCGATGGCACCTCACTCAGCACAGCACATGAGGAAAGGTGGGGGGGAAGGAGGGCGGGGAGGAGGTGCATTCAAAATTAAAGATGCTTTCTTGAGCCAAACAAAAGCCAGGATCTCTGCCCGGATGCTACCTTACAATTTAATGTATGAAACAAAAATAAAAATTCGTAATGCAGAATAATATACATTTTTTCCTCTTCCCCCGCTACCCGTCCCAACCCCCCGATTCCTACGTGTCTGTAGCCAACTGGCGATTTTTTTTTGGCGAAACTCTGAAATTCTTCGTAACGTAATTAAGTCATAGGGAAATGTGAATCTCGGACAGAAAAAAAAGAAAAAAAAGGATAAAATAATAATAATGCCTGAAAGTTACGCTCGACTGTGTGTGTGTGTGTGTGTGTGTGTGTGTGTGTGTGTGCAGGCCCGTCGCAACAGGGCAAGCAAACCAAGCAATTGCCTGGGGCCAATCCCGCCCACGCCTTGCCTTCCTTCTTCACTCCCTCAGGATAGTAACTCACATTATGGATTCCTATTGACAATTCTTCTCACTTTGGGAGCTATGGTTGATGTCTGGCTGATTTTCTTCCCGTTTTGACCGATTTTACTCTTCTTATGACCTCCAAAAGCCCTCGATCAGTCAACAGCGTCGCATAATTTGGGTGTTAAGTAGTGATGATCAGAGCGCAGCGCATACCATCCCTTCTAGCATGAAATTTTTAAGGAATTTCGTCTTTTCCAAGTTAGACAGTGCACGCGCACACACACACACACACACACACACACACACACACACACACACACACACACACACACACACACACACACACACACAGAGACACACACACACACACAGAGACACACACACACACACACACACACACACACACACACACACACACACACACACACACACACACACACACACACACTTGTACACATAATAATATCTAACACTAGTTTTTTTGGAGACAAAAAACCTCGACATTTTACCATGAGTAGATGAAAAAAATAATTACATCGCATGTGTAACAGAGATTAATGGAAACTACTGCACTTCGCATTACTCTCTCTCTCTCTCTCTCTCTCTCTCTCTCTCTCTCTCTCTCTCTCTCTCTCTCTCTCTCTCTCGAACGCTAATCAAACCAGGGAAAAAGAAATTAAAACGATCCACCCATCCCATGAGAGAGAGAGAGAGAGAGAGAGAGAGAGAGAGAGAGAGAGAGAGAGAGAGAGAGAGAGAGAGAGAGAGAGTCAAAAAAGGAGCAACAGCAAAAACAACATTTTTTTTCTTCGTAATCAGAGCCATTTTCCAAGTCAGAAGCCGCCATCTTGTACAGCTGAGTCAGCCTACACACACATGAATCTATCGAGCGTCCTCCTCCTCCTCCAGCCTCCTCCTCCTCCTCTTCCTTCTCTCCTTCATCATCACTGCCTTCGCCACTTTTTCTCTCCTCCTCCTCCTCCTCACCTTTGCTAACTACCTTTTCCTCCTTCTTTCCCCTCTAATCATTCTACCTTTCTCCTCATTCTCATCTTCCTCTTCCTCTCTTCATTAGTCTCCATCCACACCTTCCTCTCATCTTACACTTCTCTCTTTCATTGTCGCTTTCTACACCTTTCATCTGCCTTCTTACTCTCCTCCTCCCATCTTTCTTTTATTAATATCATCTTTCCTAATTCACTTCCTTCCCTTACGTCGCTCCTGCATGGAAAAAAACAACACTGCGTACCTGAGCTGTAAATTGATTCATAACATTTATTTATTTATTCGCTTTTTCAGCTCTTTTGAACTTCTACACCTTAAGGCGAAAACAGAACTGCAAATTCCATGAAACTTTTCGTGTGTACTTTGTTAACTCCAACAGATTTTCTTCGACTTCTATAACTTATAAAAAGAAAATTATACAAGCGTCATATTCTAATTTTTACGTTGTTGCTTCTCATTTGCAAGAGAGAGAGAGAGAGAGAGAGAGAGAGAGAGAGAGAGAGAGAGAGAGAGAGAGAGAGAGAGAGAGAGAGAGAGAGAGAGAGAGAGAGAGAGAGAGAGAGAGAGAGAGAGAGAGAGAGAGAGAGAGAGAGAGAGAGGGTACGAAAAAAACGACAAAAATAAGGAAAAAAATGACAATAGTAAAGGACTGTCTTCTCCCCTTTAAGGTTCGAATACAAACCCTTTTTCAACACGCCCCCCTCTCGCCCTCTAACCCTTCCCCCCAACGCCCTTGCTTGACCTAGTAATGACGCACTTTAGGTCCGGGCGAGGCAAGGCTCTGACACCCACACACCAGTCCACGCCAGAGGTAATTCTTCTATTTATATATTCCTCGAGCGAGCAAGTGGATTCATGACAGTCTCAGAATCAGGACCTCAAACAGAAGGAGCGACAGAGAGAATATTTAGTTTTGCAACTCAGCGCCAGTTCTACAGACATTCATGTGTATCACCATTTCATCTGCCATTGGTAACACTCATTTCAAATTCACGTCCATTATTTTCGCAAACTCTAAAATTGCTTCTACTTACAAAACTTGCTGTAAGTGGAAGAGTCTGAAGAAAGTGTGTAAACATTGTGGCTTGAGACGAAAATATTTTGCAAAGTTTTCGGCAACATCTTAAAAGGGAGTTGCACCATGAAGTAAACTGAGACAACATGGAAAAGTAAACAGAGGTAATCTGGATGACGCACCAACGCGGCAAGTCTATCCATTACTGCCTCATAGGACAAGCGCAATGATAAGAGTAATAGGGTAAAGACCAGCTTAACCCCTATCTTCCTACGTCACTCTTCACCATACTCGACAGACAGACTGACTGAACTATCGCAGAATCAGAATGTAATGTAATCGTCAAACATGAGATTAAAATTACAGGAATAAAAACACAATGCATCTGTATCTCCTTAGCTAATATGTAAGGATTGGATTGTGACGCAGCTGTGTTGTACCAGAAGGGTTGTTGCACCTGACTGTGTGACGCATCTCATCTAAATTGTAAAATCATGCATCATTGTAGTTTAGGTGGTAGTTAAGCTCCACTGACTGACTACGTAACCAGTCCAATGAATGGTTCCACGAGGTAATTACCAGTGACGTATCAAGAGGTGTTAAATGGACTAATGGAAAAGGAATTAAATATCTACTAATTAATTAAGTCAGTAACCTGCGCCAGAGGAGATGCGTGAGAGCTTATCCACCAAACTAAACATAAAAAAGTTATATACATTACAAAGATAATTCATATATACATTATCAAGACCCTTATTCTCAACATTTCATTGTCCTTCTGACTTATGAAAGCTCTACCACCGCTGCACCTCAAAGCTGTCATTACGACCTAGTTCGTTGTGCTGTTTGAAGTCAACATTACAGTACCGTGACTTTATTTTATTTCCTATACTAAAAAAAATTGTCATTATTAAAAACAATGCTTGGCTAGAATAATTGCAGGCTTATAATTATAACATCGGACTAAAATCAACTAGGTAATTAGAGAACAACCATTACGTTAATACCTAGTTATATATTACTGCATTCCTAACATAATTGCAAATAGAAAAACTTAGTTGACTTCATTACTATGCTGAAATAAACACTTGAGTTACCCTGTCGCCCTTAAACTTAATCCCAAGTTATTGATAAGAATGCGTGTGGAATGACAAAATGTTAATGACACGTCAGCCTAACCTTACATTGCTATTACCACCTCCATTACCTTAACCTTACCTTATCAACCTGTCTCCTTCCCAGCAGGTAGTCCATGGTGCTGTGGTTGTTCCAAGTTCTATAAGATTTCGTGACACAGAGTAAAAACACGGATATATTCAAGATGGCTCCCTCTCCCTCCTCCAGCTGGCAAGGAATGGATTCGCCTCGCACTTCACGTTCGTCTTGATCCGAGTTTACAATCCGGATTCGACCTGAACATAATTATGCTGAAAACCTTCACTTATATCAACTTTGGTGCAGTTATAGAAGTACAAATTATTATAAACATTTAGTGATTGTTTAAAAGTGTATATGTAGAGCTGTAACTTTTCTTATCATTAATATTTGTGATGATTTTTATCCAGTAGGCAAAGATTCGTCTCGGTTCGGCTCGTTCATAAGTTTCATTACAACTATTTTCATATATTGACTGACTATAGGAACATTTTTGTAATAAGTTTTAAAGCATTAATGCAAAATTATCCAATATGTTAGTATGTATGAGAGAGAGAGAGAGAGAGAGAGAGAGAGAGAGAGAGAGAGAGAGAGAGAGAGAGAGAGAGAGAGAGAGAGAGAGAGAGAGAGAGAGAGAGTTACCATATCTCTGCAGTAGTATACGATGATAACACTGTAGTCACTGTCCTGTATCTGCGATCCTTCAACAAGAATGGCTGAGAAACAACTGAAAATCGAACTGCAGAACTGAGATGATTCTTACCGGAAGCACAGGTGATTAGTGGTTACAATTAGTAATTAAGCGTCGCTGGTAAGAAAATGGAAACAATTCTTATGTTTTAAAGGCTAACTTTGGAAAATTATATCAAGACAAGAACAACCAATACCATAACAATTAAAAAGTTATGACAATTATCATCAACAGCAGCAACAACAATAGTACCTAACATTACTCACAATAAAATACTAAACAACAATGACAACAACAACAATATAATGATAATAACAATAATGAAAATAATAATAATAGCACAACTGTAGCACACACACACACACACACACACACACACACACACACACACACACACACACACACACACACACACACACACACACACACACACACACAGGTATACCCCTCCCTCCCCTAATACCCTACCCTTCCCTGCCATCAACACCAGGCAGGCCCAGGCGGCAACACAGCTTTAGGCGCAACACTCAACCATGATGAAAAGTGTGGACGAAAAAATACGACAACCAGAGAGAGCAGAGCAGAGCAGAGCAGAGCAGAGCAGGGTTATTGACCAAGTTGCTGAGAGAAACAAGGGAGCCATAATGATGTGCAGAGCGCGAGGCTGGCTGGCTGGCTGGCTGACTATCCCCCACTCTAGCTATCCTCCCTCCCTTCCTTCTCCTCCTCCGTGGTGGTGGTGGTGGTGGTGGCGCTTGGTAACAGTGGGTGGTGAGCGTTATATTAGCGAAGGTAACGTTGCCGGCGTGTTGAAACATGTCGCTTTACCCCCAAGATGTACTGAATTCACATGGTGCTAGATGCTAAACAACTCCACGCACCAAATAAATCCAGTGATCCAGGGTCTGTATTGGTGGAAGGGGCGGCCTCGTCTGACCTATCGCGCGACGCCCCGCTCCCCAAGGCTTCTCTCATTGGCTGGCTGCAAGGCCCGCTCCACCAGCCAGCGCGCGGCACCTTGGTTCTTGTTTTCTGCAGTTTTAGGTTAAAGAGTCACTCGAGGGAAGATACTCAGGACGAAGATATTAGAAGGTTTTGGGTAAGAAGTCGACGAGATGAATTTTACATCGTCACTCCTGCCTGGCCGACGGGAAGGTTTGTTCCTGCGTCGTGCACGTCTTGGAGGGAAGGGAAGACGGATTTGTTGGGAAGTGTGTCAGGTCATGTGTGTGTGTGTGTGTGTGTGTGTGTGTGTGTGTGTGTGTGTGTGTGTGTGTGTGTGTGTGTGTGTGTGTGTGTGTGTGTGTGTGTGTGTGTGTGACGTAAGGCAAAATTAACCAGAAAAATGTTTTGGTGAAAAAGTCAGGGAAGTTTTTATGAATATGTAACACTGTACCCACTGCAGGCTGGCGACGATGACATTGGTAATAATAATCATAATAATAATAATAATAATAATAATAATAATAATAATAATAATAATGACGATTAATACAATAAAATACCTTAATGAAGCGTTAATAACAATGACTACAGAGCAACCAACCATTCCTTAACCCTAACACGTGACACTCTAACTTAACCTAAGACCATTAACATCATAATTACATCACAGGTTACTACATTATTACAATTAAACATTATTTCATACAATGATATCCATTGAAATTATGTACACCAAGAAAAAAAATACATCTAACGGCTTAATTAATTAGTTTATCTTAAGCATGAAAAATAGCATTAAAAAAACTGTGTATTATGAAATGTGT
>JAXIVD010000019.1:396584-399084 GCA_036785275.1 Cancer borealis
CATGTACCACACCAAAAATATCAAAGTAATTAAAAGGAAATGTTGTATAAAATTACGTGCTGATTGCGTTTTGGAAATTGATTGTGTTGCATTAAAAGAAATAGACGATCACCCTTGTTCGGCATTAGGTTCTGGATCTTGGGTTCTTGGGGTTAGTTGACTCTTAATAAGGAGAGAGACTAGGTATTGATGGGTCCAGGCGCTGCTTGCTTGTTTGGTGACTGTCTGAACATAGGTTTGTAATGTGCTTCTCCTCTGATGACGTGATGGAGGAAACGCTGCGTGACTGACCATAGCTGATACGTAATGATGATTTAGATAATGTGTGTGTGTGTGTGTGTGTGTGTGTGTGTGTGTGTGTGTGTGTGTGTGTGTGTGTGTGTGTGTGTATGTGTGTATGTGTGTGTGTTGTTACTTGATGTACAATATTGTTATTATACATTTGTTATCATGTATTGTTTATATACCATGTCATGTAACAAAAGTGCGGGGTGAGGTTAGGAGTGAAGTGTATGCCAGGGGAAGGCAGGGTAAGGTAGGGTAGGGCATGGGTAGGGCAGGGAACAGGAGGGTGGTAAGAGAGTGGCAGGGTGAAAGGCTCAGGACATTATTCCTCGCAGCTTCCCCTCCTCCCGACGCGCAGCAGTAATGGCAGCAGCACCAGCAGGATGCATAGTGGCGGCGGCGGTATCAAGCAGCATCACGCCGGGAACTGAAGAAACAAGAGACAGTCAGAGACTTCAACCTGATAAAACCACCACTGTTTTGAGTCAGTCAAGGGGCTACCAGTTACCAGCCCCGCCCCGCCCCGCCCCGCCAAGAACCAGCAAGAAGAGAAGTAGTGCAGTAAACTCCGCGGGAAAACTATAGTGAAATATGACATGTTGTCACCGTAGAGTTTTTACCTCCACCGCGCGCTCCCTTTGCCCGCCGTCTCTGCCGCCACTCCCACCGCTGTGGACACTCTTGATGGGCACGGACGGCACAGTACACACCCACACCCTCCCTCACCCCCCACCCTACACACCATGTGTTGCACTCACATCACGTAGAAGCCTTGGCTACCAGGTGATAACCCAACCACACACACACATCCCCGCCCCGCCCCGCCCCGCCCCGCCCCGCCTAGCCACATACCCTCGTGACGGCAGGTGGCAGGAAGAAAGACTGCAAAAGCGACTGTTTGAACCAAATTGTACCGAGAAACTTTTACTACTATTATTTCTATTACTACTATTACTACTACTACTACTACTACTACTACTACTACTACTATTACTACTACTACTACTATTACTATTGCTACTACTACTGCTACTACTCCTACTACTGTCATTAATGATAATAGTATTAATAATAATAATGATAATTATTATGATAATAATAATGATAATAATAATAATGATAATAATATTAATGATAATAATAATAATTAAAATAATTATGATGACAATTAAAATAATAATAGTAATGATGATGATAATAATGATGATATTAATGATAATAATAATAATAGTAAAAGTAATAATGATAACAACAACATCCATAATATTGATTATAATTATAATAATGTATGTGAACGTAATCAGGATATGACAATTAACGTCAAGTTTGACTTACTTCTATTTCACTTAATTTCACACACACACACACACACACACACACACACACACACACACACACACACACACACACACACACACACACACACACACACACACACACGACACACACACAACCATGCACCGGAAATTCTAACGAACCCTTCGAAACTTTAATCTGCGATACTTGCTTAGTTCCCCTCACCCCTTCATCCCCTCACCCCCTCACACCCACCTACACCGGATATCCCCAATCTTGCCGCCCCCGCTTCATGCAAGAGTTCCCTGTGATGGGGTTTCTTAGGTGGGAAGCAGTGACCCCTTTATCATCATTGGAAAAGTTACCTCACCTGAAGTGTGCTTACCTTCTCACCTGACGAAACATTTGGCTCACTTCTCACCTCCTCACTCACTCACTCACTTTACTGACCAATGATCTCTCTCTCTCTCTCTCTCTCTCTCTCTCTCTCTCTCTCTCTCTCTCTCTCTCTCTCTCTCTCTCTCTCTCTCTCTCTCTCTCTCTCTCTCTCTCTCTCTCTCATTGCACGGTGTCACACATTACCTCATTACTTACACTTGTCACCTGTCACTCTGAAGGCTTGACTGTGTAATCTAGGACGAGGAGGGCGGTGGTGGTGGTGATAGTGGTGTTGGTGGTGGTTTCAGGTGGTTGTAGTAGGTGCAGCCTTTTTACAGAAAGTACTTCTTGTCATTATGCCCTCAATACCACCACCACCACCACCATCACTACTACTACTACTACGTCAACAGAAAAAAGAAAAAGTTTTAAAGACGGAAACTTAAAAAAAAAAATTATAAGACTTAAGGAAACATATTTAACATCTTAAGTCATCTATATTTTAACGCCAACGCAACATCCTGTTATCGCCGCGGCAATG
>JAXIVD010000019.1:404084-436584 GCA_036785275.1 Cancer borealis
CAGTAAAACCCACACGAGGCAGTCCTTGTATAATATATAAACTCAATGGCCCCAAAACAGAACCCTGTAGAACACTGCATTACCAGTGAACACTGATTTTGATCTATTAATTGAGATATTGCATGTTCATAAACCCTCATTTGTTCAAAATAACTAGCCTTTGAATCCGATTGTTTGTCAGTTTGATCAAAATATTTGTACAAATACACCGCACACATTGAATGATATTGAAATTAATTGATTAAATCAGTTCTGAAAAAATCCAATTTTTTCACTAGTAGTTCAAAACATCAACATTTTTGGATATTTTACTTGTTTGTGCCTTATGGATTTTGTGTTCAGTGAGGGTTGATAATGTATTTTCCATTTACATGTATAAATTAATCAAATCTTTACTTTATTTCAGAATTTATTACCTCTTCTGGTCAATGTTAAGGAGGAGAAAGGACTCATGGAGGCCACCATAAAGTGAGTGTTTGCTGGTGGAGATTTTCTTATAAAATTGATTTAACAGACTTGTTGCCTTATGTGTGTGTGTGTGTGTGCGTGTGTGTCTAACCCCTGTGATCTTCCGTCCTTCAGAGTCCTGCAGGAGCTGATGACACCCGTGGAGTGCCTGATGCCCACTGACACCATGGGTCAGAACCACGAGGGGAAGCGCATCATCTATGAGTTGGAGTCGGCCATTGTGAACGCCAAGAAGCTTTTCCTTGACGTCCAAGTGACCAAGGCCATTGTGGACCTCATGAGTTCCCTCCTCCAGGTGTGTAACTTTGTCCTAGAACACACTTCTTTTGTCATTTTATCTCTGAACAAATCAGTTGTCTCATGATTATAGAAAAGTTTGCTGTGCAGTGACATAGTTTCTTGACAATATTGAATCACCTACTTGGCAATGGTTGTGAGTGATTGGTGTTGTTTTCAGGACTCTAAGATGTTGAGTCTCCCTGAGTGTGAGCTGATCAACCAGTGTCTGCTGCTGGTGCGTAACTTACTACACGTCAGCAGCATCCCTACACCCTCCCACCATGCACCATCCTACACTGGCTCTGCTACTACTGATGCCAATGGCTCTGCTGCTGTAGCCTCCAACCTGCCTGTAAACAATGGTCAACAGGCGGCAGGAAACTCATCAGTGCTCACAGAAGACCAAATCATGTGGAATCTATTTGCTCAACGCTTTGACAACATAATCATCCAGCTGTTGACATGCAAGCAACAGGTAAGAAGAACTGGCTTGGCTTCAAGTAGGTGTGAATGTAAAGGGAAATGACGTGGAAGGAATGACAATGGTATAATAGAGATAGTTTCCATCCAATCACAGGTTGAAGATTTGTCCCCATCCAGTGTGTTGTGTTTATCCTGTTTGTTGCATCACTTGTGTGTTGTGTTGCAGCACTTGTGGAACATCACCATGGTGCAGCTGGTGTCCTTGATGTATCGGGATCAGCAGCAGGGCACCATCAGGAAGCTCATCAATGAATGGCTCGAGTCTTCCCTCCCGGAGAGTTCTGAAGATGACGAAAACAACCCTATGTCCTCCTCCTCCTCCTCCTCCTCCGTGAGTAGTGATGTCTTTGTTGGGGTCTACACAGCCATTTCTTTTGTCATTTTGCTTTTGAAAGGATATGTTTGGTTGGTCCTTTATTTGTTTTATTTTCTGAAGTCAATTTCACTGAATTAAGTAATTAATTATGAGTAGGAAACTTGAGGCGTAGGTGGTGACAGGATATACTAATAGTGACATCTGTTCCCCCAGGATGCAATCTCCACCTCAGACCCCGTCTCAGATTCCTCGGAGAGACTGTCCCCCGTGGATAGCATGGCCAAGAAAAATAAGAAGATTCACAAGATGTCAAGCCTCGAGAATGACTCAGACATTGCATCAGGGACCAAGAATTTGCACAATCTGGACAGCTGCCCGGACAGCGGGTTCTGCCGGTCAGGGTCCAACATAGACTCCTCCTTGGATGAGTGTGTGTCAGACAACAGCTATCGCATGCTGGCGCTAGAGAAGCAAGGCACAGAAGGCAAGGGTGAACGTACCATACCAAGTTGGTATCCAGAGGAGGCGGCAGCCAGCTTGCAAATTACAAACCAAGTGATAGAACAAGCCAGTAGTCCCAAGGAGTGTGAGAAGAATGAGAGTGACCAAGGTGGTAGTGAAGGTGGTAGTGAAGGAAGCAGTCCTGTGCCATCAGAGGAACACCAGTTACCAATCACACTGGAACACAACAAACCAGTTGATTCCAACCTTTTAGAATTCCTTTCTGAAGAGGGAGAAGTAGAAACAGAGGGAAAGATCACCATGTCTCCTCTAGATCCGATCCTTATCACTAAGCAGGAAGAGTCCTTCCCTCTAAGGGAGGCAGCTTCCCCAATGGAGGAAGAGGAAGTGGAACAGCCAGCGGAGCAGCCTGTCAAGTGGCGACCCAATGTAAAGGAGTCAGCCTTTAGTGGGGACTCCAGTGAGAAGCCACCACCACAGCTGCCAAAACTCCACAAAAACAAGCCACTGGTGGGACAGAAGCGTTCTAGACACACGATGTCCCAGAAGATGCTCTCAGACACCCAGGAGAACAATGAGAACAGCAACTCTACAGGCTCAGAGTGTGACGAAGGTCCTCATGCCAAAAGGCCTCACCACCAGAAGCCCCACAAGATGCTGAGCAAGCCCCGACCTGTCAAAATGCTGCAGAAAGCTCTGCAGGAGAGAAATGTTAAGAGAACCAAACTCATGAAGAGGAAAGAGAGCAACAGCATCAAGGCGAAGGCTCTGCTTCACCACCACCCAACACAAGAGGACATTTCAAACCTTCTCAAGGAGTTCACAGTGGACTTTATGATAAATGGCTATTCTAATCTGCTGCAAGGCTTGAGGCTGCAGGTAATGATGCCCTACCAGATAGACCTGGACAAGTCTCACCTGCTGTGGCTCATCACCTACTTCCTGCGCTTTGCTGTGGAGTTGGACCTGGAGCTGTCCCAGATCTGCCCTGTGCTGTGTGTGGATGTAAGTACATCACCTTGTTTCAGTGTAAGAGGAAGGGTTAAGGGTTAAGGGCAAACACTACTCTCAACAAGTTACTCCTCTCAGCCTGTCACTTGGCTCAGGCTGAGGTTCACGCCTCGCTCAAGGTGCAAAGTTTTCACTGATGATCAAGCATTTACTGTCCTTGAGCAAGAGGATGTGGGATGTGAAAAGTTACAGCCTTACCCATAGGGGTATAATGAGCTATAAGCTTTCTCTGGGAGGATAATGGCTGGCAATCACGAGGCTAGCGCGTGATACTCTGTGAATATCACACACACATACACACCATAAGAGAGAGTGGCAAGAGCTACATAACATCTTTATTTCCATGACAGGTGGCATGTTATCTGGTGTACGAGGGTGTGGTGATGCAGGAGGAGCTGGATCAGGCAGTGCGGGCCGGAGAAAACAATCTGATGCCTCATGTTCGCTGCCTCCACCTGGTTGTCACTGCTCTCAGGGAGTTTTTTGTGGCGTTTGAGATCTGCCTCAAGAAGGAACAAAGCCTGTTGGATGCAAAACATCTTACAAGCATAAGAGGTTTGTTGTTGCTCGTGTTGTTTTAGAGATGTCCAGAGTGTGTTTTACAGGAATTCAAGATTCCATTTAAACTTTACATAACTCAGCCATTAAAATACTGTAAAGGGCAAGAATTCATGTCTGTTTTCTTCGTTAATTACATCACATTTCTTTCCCTTATCAGATGAACTTGGGCAGCTAGCAGAGGTCCGGCAGCTGTTTGTGTTGTTGATCCGAATGTACCGACCGGGTGTGCAGAATCTCAGCTACCTCCAAGACCTCATTACCACCAACCACCGCTTCCTCACAACACAGGAGCCCACCTCACCCTCTAACTCCCTCAACTCATTCAACCTGTTCAACCACATCAAGCAGTAAGTGGAACAGTTTGTGTGTTGACCATCAAAATGTTCTCATGTTGTCTGTAAATATTTTTTAAGCCAATGAATAACTAACACAAGCTAACACATGATTCACCCATACCGTCATGAACACAAGATAAAGGAGACATCACAAACACACACACACACAAACAAACACAAACACACACACCCCTGAGCCTCACACATCCTCACTCTTCACCAGGTTTGCCACCTTGGACATCATGCGCCAGTACAGTCGCCTCCTTGAAAACTTTAACATGAATGATGAGATGGTGAACGACTGCATCTTCACCATGATGCACCACATAGCGGGTGATCTGAGGAATGTCAACGTGCTGCTCCAACCATCCATCCTGAAGGTGTTCATGCGTATCTGGAGGGAAGGATTTGAGCTTTGTGGGGTAAGTTTGTTTAGTTGAGTTAGGTGTTGTTTGGCATCCCTATAATACCTTACTTTAACCTGTAGCATCCTAGAAAATGGCAATGGCCACCACAATCTATGTTGGTTAAGATATTTTTATGATAATAGACAACTGGAGATCATAAAACTGACTGACTCCTCCCTTTTGCAGGACTGGGCAGACTTGATAGAGTATGTCCTCCGGAAGTGTACTCGCGTCCGTGTTAAACAACCCGACAAAGAGAAGAGCCACAACTCCAACAGGTCCATCGTGGAGGCTCCGGGGATTGATCTCTCGTGAGTATTCACTCGCTGGAAGGAGTTGCTTGAGTTTGTTCATCTTGCTAGACTCTTTTTCATCCTTTAATGTTTATGTGGTGTGTGTTTAGAGTGAAACCTTAAAAAAAAAAAATTTTGTGATACCATTTTATTGTAAGTTTTCATACAGTGTGATGCTCGTCATTTAAAATTTTCAATTTATTATCTTGAATGGAGGCGGTATCATAATTAGTATATACAAATGATGAACAATTTTGTTAGTCCTTTCTTATGTGCTTTTAATTTTGGTGATCATTGTCTAACGTTGAGCCGCACACTGTCATCATCTTTACCAGCGCCAACCAAGTTGAGCGAGAGATTGTTTTAATTTATGAATTTTGAGTTAGTATCCAATAATTTTACTGACATTTCATTTGGTCTGTGAACTGTAGTTCCATCACAGATATATTGTGTTTAGTTATCTTGTTACAATATCCAAAGAGTGAAGGATATGTTACTAATCAATTTTATTTTGCCTTCCTTGCCCTCTAAAAGAAATGAAGACTTTGATCAACTGTACAACTTGTACCTCGCCACCACTAGTGAACAGGACCTTATGGATAAGATTAAGGAGATCTGTTGTGATGACTCCATTGAAAAACCCATTAAGAAGGAGGTGAGTGCCATCTTCTCTATTTCATTGACTTTACTTCTTCAGTTCCCATGTACTAGTTTTCTTGCATGTTCTATAACTTTATTCAAGGTGATGCAGCTTTCATGTATATATATTATTTTCAAATATGTATGAGTCAAAATAAGTAAAGTATGCATTGTTTGTCTACAGGTGATTCAGAAGTTGTTGGCACGAGGTTTCATAACCAACAGCGAATGCTCCAAGCTGTGCGCGGAGATCCCTAAAGTGAGTACTGTTGATGTTGGGGTTGATTGCAGTTTGTGAAATATCTCTGAAATGGACTGATAAGAGTAGAGGAGAATGTATGAAATGCTATTGTAAATTTTGTTGTGTACATGTTTTGCTTTGTGAGCCTCTGTCAAGTAGTAGGAGATTGGGTTTCTTGTCTTTTCCCTTGAGGCTCTTAGCTTTGAACATGTGTAACAAATATGAATAATTGCTTAGGAATAACATTGTTTATCGTTGCAGGCCATCCACACACACACCATCCCATCACCCATCATCCCCCAGCACTCCCAGGTGGAGCCGCTGGTTACCAATAAGTCTGAGGGAGATCTCAGTCTTGAGTGTGATGTGATGCAGGTGAGCAGTGACTCCGAAGACTCCTTAGACTACACTGCCAACCTTCCCCTCAACACCCTAGCCAGCAAGATGACTACTAAGGAAGTGACGGAGAAGCTTGATGGCATGGGAAGCCTGAAGCTTGCCTCACCCCCACACACCCAAAGGCTACACAACCTGGTGGAGAAAACAGTTGAAATCCAATGTGAGTCAATATGCTGATCATCTCTTTCTCTTTTTTTAAGGCCTTACATTATTATTTTGGTGGCGTTATAGTTTGTTTTAAGTAGATGTTATATAAGGCCATGTGGTTGCAATATACCTCAGTTGTTATACTCCAATCCAGCCCTTGATGAAAGAGTCATCTAACCCTGTTTTCACCTCAGCCCCATCGTCCGAGAAGGGAAGTGTGGAAGGCAACTTTACCTTCAATGATGACGGCACTGAATGGGATGACAACACTGCTGTCGTTTTCCTTATTGGTGAGTGTCATGGTGATGGATGAAAGGAAGAAGCTGAGTGGATGACTGGATGTTGTAGGGAAGGAGGAACAAGCTGGGAGGATGTTCAAGAGAGGCAGGAAGGACATCATAAAGTAGCTGATGGTGTTATGGGGCGTTTTGGGGATGGAGGTGACAGATAATACAATTAAATGATGGAAAAGTATATCATCTCTCTTGGGACTTGAGAGAGGTGGAAAAAAACTTCACCTCTTGGGAGGATGGGCACGGCAGACGGAAGAGCTATTACAATCTTTTATAATAGTGGGTTAAAAGCGAGTGTGTGAGGGTATTATGTATCTGAGATTATATTTTTGCCTTTTTGTTTTGATTAGAACTACTCTCTCCCCTCATGAAAGTGCTGATTATAATAAAAAAAAAACTTTTACCCTACAGATAAGCTGCGAGAGGAAGGCCATGGGAGTCAGGTGGTGTGGCTCCAGAAGCAGCTTCTTGAGGCGTGTTATGCCAAGATCAGGTTCATGGGCACTGACATCCCAAGACCAGAACCCATCGCCTTCCACTTCACACGTAAGTGACACTCCTATTGCTGAACATTAGGATAAATAAAGAATAGTTTTGTGATGACAATCCCTAATCAGCAAAGGCTTTGGGGGAAAAATGCAAGTATTGATTAACTTCCTTCTCACCAGTGTCCAACCAGTCCACTCCCCTGATTCCATGGACCAGTGAGCACGAAGAGGCATTCTCTTCACCTACCTTCCGTCAGCTGCTGGGTGAGCTTGGTTTCCATATGCCCTCGGAAACCGGCAAACTGTACCCACGCATTCCCCATTTCTGGTGTCCGGAGGTGCTCTACATGGTGGCCAAGAGGCTTGGAGACATTACTGAGAGTGAGTCTATTGTCTCTGATGTTGGTTCTGCATATCTACTTCTTCTCTGCCTCATACACACAGCAAAGATTGAAAATACTTGACAGGAAAACAATTTATTTGTCACTAATAGCACACAAAATACATATTGCCTATTAGATACTCTATTAACATGTATGTAGTAAGATACTGAATCTTGCTATGTGAAGCAGTGGAGATAATATGACAAGACACCTTGCCTTGCCTTACATGCCGGTGTTAATGCAGACGTTCTCCTTCAGGTGTCCTTAGAGTGTCGGTGGAGCAGATGCAGGTGTTGATGCAACATGTGAGGCAGATGGCACTCATTGGTGCTATGAAGGCCGGGGGAATCAAGTAAGTACTATTTTGTGATGTAATGTGTGGTGATAATCTACCTTGTCTACAGGTAAACATTACTGGAAATCCTGAAGGTGGCATATATCAATTTTAATTTCAATTTTAAAGGAAATGTTAATGTGATAATGCAGTAAAATTTGTGAATGACAGATCTTGGCTCATAAGGCGACTGGTTCTATAATGAGACGCCAAAGAGAAAAATGAACGTAGACACCATAGGACACCTAACTTCTTGGAAGTTGATTTAGCAAGAGTAGAGATATGAAATTGCCAGTTTAGATTTTTAGTAAAGGATAGACCGTGTGTGTTTAATGTGGAGGAGAGGGGAAGTTGAGTGTCGTTGAAGAAGAGGGAATAGTTATCTGGAAGGTTATGTCGAGTAGATAGTTGTAGAAATTGAGTTTTTGAGGCATTGAACAAAACAAGGTTTGCTCTGCCCCAATCAGAAGTTAAGCGTCCTATAGCATCTATATTAGAGGATCCTTTTGGTGGGTGTTTAGGCGTGACTGTCCTTACAATGCAATGAACCAAGCCACTCAAGGTAGTACAAGTTGATAGAAGCAGGGACTATGGTTGGATTAAATTGAATAATTTAGTTATATCCTGTGGCACAGTGAACATTATTAATGGTGACATACAGCCTGCATAGATTACTTTGTTGAGATCACTATGCATTGATAGATCTTGGCTCATGAATCTTGTAAGAAGCCTTACATGGGAATTCTATACTTATCTGTTGTTAGGTATCAACCCTCCACACCTAACTAATGGATACTCTTTTTGGATCAGGTTTGAGGAACCTTACATTAAGCGAGCTTCCTCTATTGACTATGACGACTCCTCTGAGGAACTCAGCGACTGCTCCATGGAGAATAACCGCTCCGGCAACTCTTCTCCCGTGTCGTCCCTGGAGGAGAAGTTGGTGCCGTTGCACGAGGTCGAGACAGCCAGGAGCAACAGTCTCACCTGAGGTAAGACAGTGGCCTTGTGCTTCACCTCATACTTGATTAGATGTGCAGGAATCTGTTGGATAATGGGTTTAGGAAAAAAGATATTAGATAGTATCTGAAATACTCATATTGATCAACCTTGAAAATTTAAAAAAAAATTAAATTGCTTACTGTTGTAAATGTTACGTCACATTATATTCAAGACTGCATGTTAAAACAGTGGAGGAAGGTATTGCCATCTTAACCCTTTTTTTGTGGTTGATATATGCATGACATCTATCATAATTATTTTTTGGTCTCAAATAACTAATTCAGGCTAAGAGTAACCCAAGTTTTGGCTGTGCTTGGGTTACTTAAGAGTTTGAAGTTTACGGAGTTGGAGAATAATTATCACTGTGATATTATACATGTATCGGCTGCACTGTAAAGGTTAAGACGTATATGCCTGGTGTTGATTCAACTTTACTTATGAATACAAAACTGATGCACTGTCATTCTGGTGGAGGTTGGGAGGCGTGCTCACCCACCCACACTTCCCTGTCCCCCAACACAACTAAATTTGCGAATACTCGGTACATTTCTATTTACCAAGATGTATAAGAGGGTACAGTAGTTCTCCATTTATACATATTTGACATGTTCATTTAAAAGAGCATATCAATTTTAACAAAAAATATTCAAAATATATCAAATTTTGTATAATGTGTACCATAACCCTTAGTAGACAATTTGTATGAATTGTTATATTGATTTTTAACTTTTGAATTGCTGTTTGAACTACGTAAAGTTCAAATTACATGCACTTGCTTGGATAAATTGAGAACCTACTGTTTTACCTTTACTTGTATCATAACATGTTGGTGATTTAGTTGAATTGTCTCTTCATAAACTGTGGACTCTAAATTTATAGCTTAAATATTTTGAAAGAGAAGGACAAACTTGAAGTCAAATAACAAATACAATCCAATCTTCTTCAAAAAGTAGGAATACAATGGGTGTCCAGTGTAGGGAGGCAGGGAAGGTTAACTAACATCTGGCAAGGATGAGGCTCCTCTGATTAGTAAGACAACAATTAGCATTCACAACGGAAATCCATTCCCTTTCCACAACTAAAAAAAAATTTCATGGAAAACCTACAACCTGTCAGAGAAGACCCATCTCACGGGGCACCTGAACACCAACGGACAAGGAAAAAGTCACTCGGTCAATCGTCCAGGAGTATGCAAAATCAAAGTAGTTGCTGACCTGCATCCAAACCATCTTGGTGATGGCACACTAAAATAGCTATTAATAAAAATAAATAATACATATACAGACAAGTTCTGTTGTTGAACCTACATCTAAACGGTTGGAAAGATTCATAACAGTATTCAGTGTACCAGTTAATTGGTGTTTTTCACAATAAGCAATGTTCAACAATTTGACATTTAGTCAGTCCAGTATTTTCAAGCTGATCACATGTGGGTATTTCAGACTAAGTACTTTGAGAGGAAACACACTTGGAGTATTGCGTGTCTCATTGCCAAAGAGTAAGAGCCAGCACCTGAGATACTGCCTTGACTTGCAGTGTATTCCAATGGGCAGTCAGAGTCTGAGGACTATTGCCTTTACCGTCAAAAAATTACATTGAGGTGGTCATGGCTTATTTAAGTTCCTATTGGAACTGGAGGAAAAAATAATGATATAATGCTTTCTCCCAGAGTGCCTTTGTCTGCACAAAACTTGTGTGTAATTAATTGACTCCTATTGAGTCTTTCTTATCGGTATATTTTGTTTTCTTTGAAGATGAGAGGAAGAAACATGCAGTATTGAGAGGAAGAAAATGCTGAGTTGGTGTCTAGACTAAAGTGTTACATACTTGCCTCAGTGCAGAAAACATTAATGTAGGAAAGATGTGAAAAATTCATCCTACCTCATTTTGAGCTTATCTATATAGAGATCTTCGAGACAGTTATAGGAAGATTGTGTAAAAAAAAAAGGCAGATTTCTAAACTTTATAAGAAATGCGTGTAAGTCTGTTATGTGTAGAAAAATAACAAAACTATGAATAATATAAATGAAACTTATGAAATTTGAGACTCCTGTGAGCATACTAAGGACTTAAATCCATTTAAGTATGAGGGAGCAGTTTGAAATTAAAAGCTAATGTGGTAGTTCTGAACATACCTTTGGAAATAGACTGCATTTTACTGAAGACTTAAGTGACTAGACCCAACACTGATAGAACCATGATCAGTATCAGCCACTTCTGGAGGACTTCCCCAGAGTAGCATCACTGAACATCCAGCTCACCGCCAAAACATGTCATGTCATCCTCGGACAAGGCTGCATGTGTTTGTTCTCAAATATCCTTCCATGCTAGCATCTCTCCCCCCCTTTCTCCCTTATTTTTGAAAATAAATAACTAAATACAATCATGTAAGTCAAACGATATTAGTAGTTGCTTTAAAATGGAGATGAAAACCTTAATTCCCATTCCAGCTCTGCTGGATTTTGTAGAGCATGTGAGATGTTCCATATTCCATATTGTGCTTATCATTCCCCATAATTAAGTATACCTTAGTGCAGTATGTTACTGCGGCTGAGCTAGAAGGGATTATATTAATCCTGAATAAAAATAGCTACAGAGTATTACTGCTTGTAACATTGTGAATTTCACAAGTTTATTCATTACAAGTGGAAATTGACTGATTATCATACACATCACATCACAAGATACCTCAAGTCCAAGAAGGCAACAAAGTACATTATCATCATTAAGTTTTAAGTTCATTTGAACTCTGTTAAAGGAGTAGCGTCTGTTCATATCATCATTAAGTTTTAAGTTCATTTGAACTCCGTTAAAGGAGTAGCGTCTGTTCATATCATCATTAAGTTTTAAGTTCATTTGAACTCCGTTAAAGGAGTAGCGTCTGTTCATATCATCATTAAGTTTTAAGTTCATTTGAACTCCGTTAAAGGAGTAGCGTCTGTTCATATCATCATTAAGTTTTAAGTTCATTTGAACTCCGTTAAAGGAGTAGCGTCTGTTCATATCATCATTAGTGTAGCCAAGGCAGAAAATAAAATGAGCCACTATTTTAACTTAGCTGTCTTGTTATTAACTAAATAACTATATTTTAAGGTATTTTGAGGTGTGACGTTTCCATACAAGATCAGAAGCTGCAGTCGTCCTCTCCAGATTGAAGTTTGAAATTTTGTTAAGCTTAACTTTTAGTAAGCTTTAATCATATTTACTTAGTTGAATTAGAAAACTTTTTTTTAATCTTTTTGGGTGGGCGCAGGTCTTGTCTCGGCTACCCCCCTTTTGGAGGGATGACGGTCTCGTATAAATAGTTGTAATAATGTCAGGCCATGTCAATGTTGAGTCTCTTTACTGTCAGTAATATCAGGGTAATGGAGTCAAGGAGTTCTCAATGGAAGTATATACTCCGTCCTGGCAGAAATTTCAGGAGCTTGGCATTTTTGGGGAAAGTTCTTTATCCATCGAAGATGAAAACCTGTTTTGGCTGCTGTTTGGGTAAGTCATCACTTTTCCATCTGTGCTTGCTCAACAGGTTGAATTAACTGGCACCTCTAGTGAAGGAGCTTCTTGTTTCCATTTGTGTTCACTGTGAAATGACCTATAATATCATATTCCCATGAAAACCTAACCTCATGATGGATGGGGTGGCCCCTAATCACTAACGATTTGATCAAATCTGTACAACCTTTGGAAGATGCTTATTACAGTCATCACTACAGTAAAATATTACACTGGGTTTTCTAGACATTCTCCAGTGTCCAGTAACATAAGATACTTTTTTTATTATTATTTTGCAGTATGAGAAGAGTGAGAAAGGTTAGTGTGAAAATTAAAGTGTGACTGCAGCACCAAAAAGGCAGCATATCAAGTGTGGGAGGAAGGATGAGGTGTGTCATAAACACAGGGAAGAGAAAAATCAAGCTAAATAGGCTATGCGTGGTCACGTGGTGCAAAAGTTAAGTGCAAATGATAGGTGGGACAGGAAGAGGACTGAACATTTCCAAGAGAATAAGATGTTCTAGAAGGAAGTACAGAAGATAAGGAAATGAAGAAAGGCAGAGGACGGTTTGTTTGTTTAAAAAGGATGGGCGGAGTATTTTGAAAGACTTTAGTGTAGTGAAAGATAGAGAAGATGAGCTCGTTGCATTTGAAAAGGAAATAGATTAAATGTGTTAAGAGTGTTGAATAACTCACAGATCATGAAAGGGGATGTGAAGGAGATGAAAGAAGGGAAAGCTGCAGGTCTGGATGGGTGTGCTGTAGAATGTCTCAAAAGGAACAGTGCAAGAGTGATTGATGATTGAGTAGTTAGTAATATTGCTAACAATGTGTGTATGTGTGCCATTCCTCGGTTACTCCCGTTAGAATTTAACGGACTAATTCGGCCCACCATACTTCTATTATACTGAGATTTTTGCTAAATTGAGCATTCACTTTTTTTCTCTCTTCCAACTTTGGGCATGGTTACACTAAGTATAAAGTAATCCACGAGAAAGCCTCGCTGGAGGCTGGGATGGCAGACAGAGGAACCACTCCAGATTTAGCTTGATTTAGTGGAATTGTTTTTGCTACCGAGCATAACATTTTTTCCAACAAACTGAGATTTCCGTTCAATCAAATTTGTACTGCATGTAGATAAATAATAATAATTATTACTATTACTATTACTTTTTTATTATTTTTAGTTATTATTAAAAAATATTTAACAAATTCCACAACACACCACCATAAACTATACTTAAACCTTTTTCACCAAGTACCTGTAGTATATCAGTTATTGGTCCCAGCTATGCAGCCACAGCCCACACTGTAGCAAACAGCCCACGGCCCATCCAGCTGTTCATCCTTCCTTGCAGATTGGTCAATGCATGAGTACCTGTAAACATTAAATGTGGTTACCAGGATGTTTTAGTCAGGCTACTCTTAGCAGGGTGAGGAAGGTGTTCACTCAGCACAACACATACAGATGGAGACTCAAGTGCTGTAATCAATTTAACCAAAGTATACAACTCAAAATTTTGCACATTGCACTAGTATTTTTGTGCAACAAGTTACTTGAACTTGGTCAAAATTATTCACTCAAAATCATGATAACGGGCAGCCATTTTCAATAATATTTATATGTAGAAGTCTGTGGTACTTTGTATCTAGTTTGTACAGCGTACGGCCATGCTGTTATGAGCAAAATTTTGTTTTCCTACTTTCATGCACACATACATACTCGACTAAAAAAAAAGAGTATATATATATATATATATATATATATATATATATATATATATATATATATATATATATATATATATATATATATATATATATATATATATATATATATATGTAGAGTGAAGTGGTGTGACTATCGGAGATGTGTGCTGGGATATGGGATATATGATCATGCAGATAGCAAGGACAACTGGAGTGGATAGCTGGTGGGAGTACAGTGTTTGGAGAGGAAGAGTGAATAGGGATATTAGAAAGAAAAGGGAGAACATAGATTTCATAGAAAAAAGAATATAAGAAGCTACACATCTTTACCAGGGATGAAAGTAAGATTAGATTCTTGCAGGTACTGTGTTACTCCAATTTAAAATAGCTCGTGCCGCGTTGCTCGCTCACATGATATTAAAAACTGCTCTTTTTTTATTTTGAGCTCCTGCCCCTCTAAAATCCTGTGCACGTCCCAGAATGTCTGAAGTATGATGTATAAATAAGACACATAACGTAATTTTCATGTTTACAAACAAATCCTATCGCCTGGTAGGTTACCAGGGGTGAAAGTTATATCTTCAAAAGCGTATCCCTGCGTACTGGCTTTATATCTCTTCCCGGTACGGCGTACCACTGCGCACCGGCTTACTTTCACCCCTAACCTTTACCCCATCAAAGGTTAGAAAAAGAAGAAACACTAGAGCATATTAAGCTCAAATTTCTTAGGGGCTTCATATCAAATATGCTTTTCATCAATTATAAATTCTTTTTCTTGCAAATTTAGTAACTTTTAAAGTTAAAAAAACATGGAAATGACTCTTGAGTGGTGTCATCTGTCATTACTTTATAAAGGTATCACTGCTTACGCCACTTAAATTCTTGGAGACTCAAGGTGATGAAGCACTTAAGGAAACTGCAAATGACTTCCTAAAATTGAAGACAATCGGTGTATAGAAATGAGGGTTTGTGATTATGCCACCTTCCATCAGTATTATAATTAAGCTAAAGTATCTTTCTAAACCAGTTCATTAAGTATAAACAAATGGAAACAAATTAATATTCCCAAGAAAAGTAATGAACAAGGCTGCAATATAGAGTGTAAATAAGTCCTTTCATTAACATAACGAGTGTAACACAATGGACCGGTGTTGTGTTGATTTATGTACACCAGTTCAGGAAATCACTAAGCAGCCGGAGTAAGCGAGTGATTAATGAGAATATTTAAAAATGTACATGTGTCTATATATTGTAAAAGATACCTCTGCCATAATATTGAAATTACAATGTATATTTCATTACCTCTGACATAACGTTTGATTAAATTGTACGTATTTGACTGCCATCAAGTAATGGTAGTGTGTTGGTTTTAAAGCAAACATATTCTTTTTCTGTATAGTTAAGACAACCTGTGGCTGGTTTAATGATGTCTCCAGCAGGCCTTCCTCCCAGCTGTTGTCTTCCTGAGACCTCTCCTCTACCTCTACCTTGGTCCCAGCTAACCTGCCCCTGCCCACCTGTCCACTGTGAGGGTAACTCCGTTCCTCCGTGAACCCTTTGCGGACACAGTCTCTCCTTGAGTGGCGGCACAGGTGCTGCCTCGTCCTGCCCCGCCCTGGGAGGGTGAAATGTATGAACAGGTGATGCGGACACCAAGTATTCAAGAGTTCAGATGGGAATGGAAAAGTGCAAATTGTTTACACTCATATTTCTATGTTTTTTTTTTATAAATACGTATTATACATGTATAGTGAAATTTAATTTATTTTACTTGAAAACAAACTATTTTGTATTAGTTGGATATTTGTATAACTAAGACCCAGACCACTGTGTCAAGATTCACTTCAGGAGAGTTAACTGGCATTACAGACTATGACTGCATTCTGCAATCCTAGACTTAAGCTTGATAAGTAATTGTGTGATGTCATCAACCTGCATACATGACAACCTTGATTACCTCTACATAAAATTCCACTTAGCTTGATTCTTTCATGAGTTGTACAATAATACTTCCCCTGATTCAAGCATCACTACTTGCTTGTGTAAGTGACAATTTCAGTACAAACGTATTTTTAGAAAACGGTTTTATATTAAGCTGCTAGGAGGTCCAAGGATACATTTTATCCTGTAATTAATCAATGTAAAGTGCAAGAAGATGCTTGGGTCAGGGTCTGCCTTATCTATAGTGAAGAAACTCAGCACAGAGCTCAAAGTCTCAAAGAGGAAACATTTTATATAAAATAGTTTGTATATGTTGTTGAATGACATAAATGTGTTAATTAACTTATCACAGTAAATGCTAGTTATGATGTCTTCATTTTTACTTAACCTCTGCTGACAGACAATAATATCAAGGAAGGGGGGGGGGGAGGGAGAGGGATGGCAGCCTCGTGAGGAACTGAATTACGTGTACACGTGTGCACGCACAGACAGGCACCTGGTGAAGCCATTGTTATCTGGATTGACTGATGGAAGTCCCGTTCAATGAGGTTTTGTACAAAAAGTATTGGACCAAACTAGATGGTGCAATGGGATGCCTTTACGGTAACACAACACTGACATTACCCATAACCATGCTAATGAAAAGCTATGAATGAGCCCCATCAATTATTGTCCTAAGTACTGTGTGTGGGCGGCAGTAAATAGGAAATGTTGTCTCAAGGTGATGTAATGTTAATTACGTCCAAATAATGGGATCTCACAGGCTGCACCATCATATTCCTTACAATCCTGATTATATATATATATATATATATATATATATATATATATATATATATATATATATATATATATATATATATATATATATATATAATACACACACACACACACATTTTTCCTTTAGGGTGCAAATCCATACTGTATAACAAGGTCTTATGAGGCCTCAAGACCTGAGCAGCCCTGACTCACCTTACTGCCCTAATGAGCCTGCACACTAAGAGGACCTATAGGGTAATTAGGTGGGTGGAATGAGGCGGGACAACACGAGTGGAACACAATTGAGCCAAAATGAGTCTCCACTAAACATTCTGCATTCCACCTCTCGTGGACTGGATTAGAAGGAAGCTCAAATGTAAGCCAACAAGATTTTCATTCATGATTTTTTATTGATTTGTTTTTATCATGCAATCTTGTGTAATAATGATCCAACAGATAAGGTTTTACCCTGTGGTGGTGGTGGCTGCAAGAATACTACCATCACTGCAGATTGTAAAAAGCAACAAAAGGGTCTGCAAAACCCCTCCTCTGTATTCTCTCCTATAAAAAGACAGGGTGCAAGAAGGAAAGGGAAAGTAGTCTCCTTGAATCCTAAATGCAATGTCTTGGTTACTCCCTCTTAAAGAGATATAAGCCAAGGTTACGTATATAGATACACATTTGTTATTATTATCTACCCCTTGTTGGTGTAATGATGAGCAGGTCGATGCTCACAACAAAAGAGGTCTGAGGATCACATCCCCAGGCAGATAAATCATTTGAGATAATGTCTTCTAATGCTGCAATACCTACTCATCTTACAGAGAATAGGCATGGAGCGCAGTTATCATTACCTCAAGGAGTGCTGGCAGACAAAAGACTAACATTTTTTCACTCCCCCCCCCCCCTCCTAACTTGATATTGCATCCTCTCCATGTGCTTCCTTTTTATCGTACTTCCTTCCGTAGTCTAACAAATTCTTCATGCAGTCCAGTTTAGCCACGCTCTCCCATGGTGGTGTGTGCAATACTCTTTTCATTGCTACCATCTTTGGGTTAAAACAGATGACTCAATATTTTTTTTATTTTCCACTCTTGGTGCAATTGGTACTATTACCTTTCATTGCCTTGAGGGTGTTTGAGACAGGTGTCATTGTTTCCAGGGAGGGTGTTGTGAAGACTTGGTGCAAGCATCACTTGCTCCACCCACACTTAGTGCAACAACAGTGTGAGGCTGAGTTGAACTGCCTTCAGAAGGGCTAACCTGATTTGATAGTTTTGAGTTTCCCAGTTCAGGTTGTCTTTATATCAGTGTCAAATTGTAACTTTCTGCAATCTGCTCTTACCTCACTGGATGGGTTACTGCCACTGCACAAAGCAAATGACACTATATTGATGTATACATATATGTATTTAAAAAAGCAAGAGAGGACAAGAATAAGAGGAAACATTTGAGCATAAGATAAGAGCAAATGGAGACTTCTGCCATTCCCTCCCTCAAGGATATTGCAAAGAACGGGTCCAGATTGAAACGGTAAGATGGATAGATTTCTTGGGTATATAACCTTCCTTCTAACCATAAGGAATAGCATGAACGAAACGGTATTTAAGTATTACTAAAGAAAGATGTATTAGCAATTGTGATGCCCTAGCAACCTATGGAAGGCACAATACAAAGCCACACTGACGAGGCTGCTGCATTACTAGTCACATACAACACATTCCTAGTGTTTACAATGACTAAGGTGAGTGACTTTTCAGGTCAGCTTTATAATCCTGTCTCTCTGTTCACCTGCTAACATGACCTCACAAGCAATGACCAACAAACTGGGAGAATCATCACTAGGAAAGTCAAGATGTATTCCAGTGTGAGTGTGTGTGAATATATTATCTTATATTGCTGAGAAAAGAAGGTACAGGATCTCAAGGCTTTAGAGCATGACGAACAAACTGAAAATTATTACCATTACAAGATATATTTGTGTCGATGTATTATCTTTAATGATTCATGAGAAGTCTAGGATTTCACTAACAAACTGTGGAATCACTAAGATGACCTAGTACTATTTTAGAAACACTATCTGGCTGGTATTTCATTATTCATTAAATCAAGTATTCATGAAAAGTTTTACATAAATGAGAATATTATGAATCAATTCAGAGGTGGGCAATCGGACTCGCATTTTCGAATCGGACTAACCCCCGCCAAACGAATCGGATAATCGCAATCGGACTGCCGAAAATTTAAAGCGATTTGCGATTAATCCAGGTCGACGTCGTCTTTGTATTTTCGCAATAGCAGTTTCTTAATAAATTTTTCTATATTTTTCTCAAGTAAATATTTTTTCGCTTTATTCTATTCACACTTTAGTATTTTCTCTATAATATAATGCGCAAAATATCATGATTAATTATTAAATCATATAAATTATAATAAAAAGTTTATATTTTACAAGTATAAAGTTGGTATAATACGTGTTTAGTTCTGGTTTTTCGTACGTCTCATCGGTTAAGTGACGCGCCGCACCAGTCGTCGTGAGAGGAAGTGCTGCTGCTGCTGCTAGGGCAAAAAAGTATTAAATTCCCTTTAGAAACATTGAAAATAGCTTTAAAAACATTGAATCGCTTTTAAAAACTTTAATCGAAATCGGATAATCGCTAATCGGACTTAAATTTTTTGGCAATCGAATCGGACTTGACGAGCTAGCGAATCGGTAATCGCTAATCGGACTTCAATTTTTTCGAATCGCGCCCACCTCTGTGAATCATTAGCTAATCCTTACAAATTACTCATATTTGTGAAATACGTGCTATTTAAAAGTTGTATTAATGTTCAACTTAATTATATGTGTATTAAATGCATTTAGCCTCTATGCCTTCACCTGTGTAACCCTTGACAATATGAGGCTCAGTATAAACACAACCATCCTTCACACAGAGAACAGCTAACACCATTCCTAGACATAACCAAAACCTTGCCTGGCCTCATGATTAATTTTTCTTCTAAATTGGTAAGTTTTTTTTAACCCTGGCTTCATGTTTTCTATGAGTGTGGTTAAAACGAGGTGATAGGTATTATTTACATCATTAGAATGCTCAAAAGAATCTAATTATATTTCCACATTACCTGATGAATTCTGAAGTTTTGATAATTACACTTCCGTCGGAAATTTATATCCAGGTGCATTCTGGTGAACATGTAAAATTCTATCAAGTTGTGTATCGGTGGTGCACGTGTACCACAAACTGACTCACTGCTTCGTTAGGTTGACTCAAGCAATTGAACGCATTATAGGATCAAGTCGTATTATAATGAGTTAATACTGATTCCACTAACCCAAGTGTCTGTTTGGTCGTTAGATTTGATTACGATACACTGGTTTAAGCGGTTAGAAGATTGTACGTGGTAGTTAAGAGGCTATACTTGGTAGTTATGCAATAGTAAGTGGTAATTAAACTTTGAGGTCGTTACGAGACAGTACATGATAGTTACGAGGAAATACGTGGTAGTTATAAGAAAGTACGTGATAGTTATGAGAGAATACGTGGTAGTTATGACAGTGCGACTTGTGGAGAAGACTAATGTGTACAGTAGAACGTCAGTCTTACGTCCGTGACCACTTGCCAGCCACACAAAATAGGCCTCACACACGTACGTGTGTGTACGTACGCTCACAAGTCTGCCATCCCACCAACACACTTAATTTTACTAAAACCTTTATAAAAACTACCTTAATCCTTTATAATAAAAAAATTAACCAATATATATTCAAACATTTAAACTGAACACGTGACTCCCCCAACTTGAAGGGAGGAAAGAAAGTAACGTTTAGACACCCATTCCTCTCACCTGCCGGCACTAATCACCGGTGTGTTGCGTGGTCTGGCCCTTCATGCCTCCTTACGGTCACGTCCAACACGCACAAGGTCACTGTTATCAAGGTAAATTGTCTCCACCTTTACCCTCGTCATCTTGGGTTCCAATACTATGCCGCGGGTCTAGCGGACTACTACTTCATCGGAATGTTTTAAAGGTTTACTCAGGACTTAAACGTTTGTGTAAATATATATATTCGCATTTGAATACCAAGTGTGAATGTTACGATTAGTTATTACGAGAATGATATGATTGTAGTATTTATTTTTTAGAAGACTCGCGTAGACCTGAGTAAGAATGTCTCTCCCTCTCCATTTTTTTTTTTTTTTTTTTTTTTTTAATCTGATCGTTTATTAACAAAACGGTCACATTTTAACATTAAACACCATATGAAAGGCATGTAATATATATCTTTCACCTACAGACTGTCTATGAGTGTGTTTGCAAATGTTTGTAATGTGAGTGAAGGCAAGCAGGGTGTGTGGCCCCGCTACCAACTATTTAATGATCGTGTGGCTTGTCATCTGCTTGTTACCTCATTTCAAACACCATTACTTGTAACCATTAGACTTTGTGGGGGTTAGGTTTTTATATTAATTTCCTTACTATAACAGCATAATGTAATAAATGGTATCAAATGTAAAGTTATATACGTATGTATACGATTTATTTATTATCATTATAATTTTCTCTCTACCTTAATTATTTCTATCACCACTTAATACATTATTTAGCTCAAACTGTACATTAACTATTTTTTTTAATTTACAATCTTAATGTTTCAAATAAAATACACAAATCCAATGATCAATAGAAAAAAATAGTTATACAGCACATTTTCAACGGATACAAAAATATCAAACCAACAAACATCTGAAGTAAATACAATATGCTTACATAGTGTTACTTAAATAATACAATAAATACAGAATAATGTGAGAGAGAGAGAGAGAGAGAGAGAGAGAGAGAGAGAGAGAGAGAGAGAGAGAGAGAGAGAGAGAGAGAGAGAGAGAGAGAGAGAGAGAGAGAGAGAGAATCATCACACACCTAACTAACACTATTACTCTTTATAATACAACCATACAACCTCTATTCCTCCTTGCATCAAATCTCAACACTTCACTTTATAATCTAATTCTCCATCACAATCTCATTCAACTGTCCATTTGAACCAGAAACACTCCTTTCTTCCTTAATATAATCTTTGTGTTGCTTGTAGGGAATATTTCTTGATCTGGTTGACTGGCTGAAGGCTTGTGTAGTTGACTGAATGAAGGCTTGTGAGGTCGACTGAAGGCTTGTGAGGTTGGCTGAAGGGTTGTGAGGTTAACTGAAGGCTTGTCTGGTGCTGGTGCTGGAGTAATCGTAGTGGTGGTGGTGTCTAGGAGTACTATATCCATCATCCATGCCTGAGCGCCTTGCCTGTGAACCTGTGCCTTCACAAGAAAGGGTCTCAGGGAATGGAGGATGGAATGAGTAGCTGTGATGTGCTGGCCTGCGATGCTCTGTGTGGGAGGGAGAGAGAGAGAGAGAGAGACCGTGTGTATTGAAGCAGTGGTGGTATTATTAATATTTGTTTGCATGATATCAAAGTTCTATAAGTAAATGAATGTATAATTATCTAAATAGATATAAGGATCCTTTTTTTTTGTCTGAAATCATTACCGGGAATGAAGTCAAGTACATGTGTGACATTTGAACATTATTAACATTGAAAAATTAATATGTTGAATGTTGATACCTGTTGGAAATTGTCACACCCACACTCATACATACACAAACACACACACTAATGAAACTGGCGTATTTCTTAGTTTTTTCTATAATTACCAATCCAATTATACTGGTTTTATCAAGCAATCAAGGAAACAATTAATTTTGGTATTTATTATCTTTTTACTCTACCTTTCTTTTCACTCCATTAAATGTAGTAATTCTCATTTGATTCCTATGTGATTTACTACTACTACTACTACTATTCTTCACGTAAACCAAAACTAATCTCACTTTCCTCGTCTATCTCTTTCCTTCACCCTGTCCTGAAGAACATCCTGACAAATTATTACCAATTCATTTTTAACTTCTTTCCTTCCTTCAAGAGTTCCTGATTCGCCTTGACCTTCCGTCGCTCGTGTCGTGAAGTTATAACATTAAACTACCAATACACCCAACAAGGGTTTAAGTTGTTTTTGCACTGCTTAATGCTCTTTTATAACCATTAAGTTCTTATTACTCATGATTTATTTAGTGTTTTTCCCCTCATGGCTGATGCATATTTATATATAACCATTAAGTTTTTATTACTCATGATTTATTTAGTTTGCTTCTAATAGCTGATGCATTTTTTATATATATCTTTAAGCCTTGAAGCATTACGCGACTTTCTTCTTTACTTTATGTTTTCCTTTTTCCGTGACTAAGCAAATTGTGTTTGCTGATATCTTATTTATTACGTGACTTTCTTCTTTACCTTTTTTTTTATAATGTTTTCCTTTTTTCGTGAATAAGTAAAATGAGGTTGCTGATATCTTATTCATGCGTCCCAGCAATCATTAGTTATATGTATGAATGCCTTCAGTTTTGGAGTTATTATTTAATATTTCATGCATATTTATTAATAAGCTTCATGATTAAATAAAAATTACGTTAATGACACTCAAATAATTTACCTATATTCTATAAAATATTCCAATTTATTACTATTTTTAATCGAAAACAAATAAGTCATAATCAGTAAAGAAAAAATATATGTACTCTACCCTACGTAACATTTCCACGTTATCCAATCTCTAAAAACCATAAAAATAAATAAAATAAAATAAAACTAACACTACTAAATTAATGTTCACTCCAGCCTGACGGTTAATTGACCTTAATTTTCCTCCAATAATTCCCCTTCCATATCACAAAACAAGAAAATAATAATAAGAGAACACGTATGGAGCGGCGACAAATTACTTTACTGTACCCTTAAAAATGCACGTTTTCTTTGATTAGTAAACTCTCAGTGGTAGAAGTAGCAAATAAAAATGTTCTTATCTTATTGAGAGGGCAGTAAGGGATATGAAGACGCCGTGTCCTGAAGTCAAGTAGTCTCCCCTGAAGCCGTCCTGAAGGTCTTGCCTGAGCTTGTCTGGTGTGCGGGGGGACGCTCGCTGCTAACACACACACACACACATCTGCGGGATAGAATACAGATGAATACCAAGGTTATACACGTGATGTTATGCTAGAAGAGATGTTTCTTATTTTGGAACTCACTCTCTTTCCGATGGTTTTTATTATTATTGTTATTGTATATCTAACGAGGCCTCTTTCTATTTTAATGGGAATATATAAATTACACGTTTGCATAGACTTAAATATAAATGTTCTATAATTAACCTAATCATGTTCATTTCATTATCTCCCTTCCTTCTCTTCTCCATTTCCTCTTCCCCTTCCTTCACCACTACCATTACACATATTCATATAGACACAATATTAAAGTTTAAAATGGAATGGTTTATAGTAAATATATGTAACGATTGCATATGAAATAAGTTAATATATTACTATACTTTGCATGCCAACATAGGTGATAAAATGTAAAAGAAAAGAAGTTGCATTATTTGACTTATAAAGAGTAAAGAAGAATAAGAAAAAATAATAATAAAGGAGTAATATAGAAAAGGAGATAAGTAAAATAAAAACTCAATGATGTGATTTCATGAAGATAAATAACATGATGTGCTCCCCAAGATACGGTTTTGTTTTGACTTCCCAATGCTAAATTATAATTATTGTTGTTATCATTATTATTGGTGAACCTTAATTTGTCATCATCATAATCACCACTTAGGTGATTATGATGATGACAAATTCAGGTTCACCAATAATAATGATAACAACAATAATTATAATTTAGCATTGGGAAGTCAAAACAAAACCTTATCTTGGGGAGCACATCTTAACAATTAGGTACAATAAACAATAGTAAGCTTCAAACAAAAGAACACAATTTATCATGTGCATTCTAAAAGGATATAACTGCCATCTATTGTGCTCCAATATTATGATTCTCTCTTTCTCTCTCTCTCTCACTGCAAATTTCTGAACTAATGTTTTTTTCCCCTTCATATTCATATTCTTCAATATGTATTATAATCCTAATCACCTATAACATTGATATTATTTTTATACACAATCGATGCTCTCTTCCTAACATCTTAAAATATACTAATAATAAAGAAAGAAAACAATTAATTTGAATGCAAAACACTTCAAAAATATAAAAAATTAAATCCACTTTTCGACCCAGCATACATTGCGACAACTTTTTGACGTCCTTTCACCTCACAAAATAAATAAATAAATATAATAAATGGATAAATAAGAAATAAAATTGTGGGAAGGGAAGAGGGAAGAACAGATGAAAATAAAGGGAGGGACTGACAGGTGAAAAATAAGAAATAAAGAAAAGGTCTAGAGATTTTAGATTTTTTGCATGTGAATAATAAAACAACACTTTAGGTTTTAGGCGAAGTAAACCTTTTTTAAACGTTTGGGAAAAGGGTGAACGCATAGTGGAGGAGGAGAGAACATAAGTAATTGAAGTGAAGTGAAGGAGGTAATGACAAATAAGAGAAGGAATATTGAAGTGGAAGGGAAGTGAGGGTAACAAATGAAGGAGGAAGAGGGGAGAGAGAGAGAGAGAGAGGAGAGAGAGAGAGAGAGAGAGAGAGAGAGAGAGAGAGAGAGAAAAGAAAAAAAAAAAAAAGAAAAAAAAAAAAAAAAAAAAAAAAAAAAAAAAAAAAAAAAAAAAGAGAGAGAGAGAGAGAGAAGAGAAAATAAAGGGGAAGAGGAAGAGAAGGAAGAAAGAGGAACAGGAAGAAAAAGGGAAGAGGAGTTTTATAGGATCTCTAGACAGAGGGCTTAGGGCTGGCTAGCGACAACGAGGAGGAGTACAGATTCAGACAGGCAGCTTGAGGGTTGGGTCTGCGCTCAGGGTACGGCGCCCCCCACCCCCCTGGCCACTCCCCCTACGAGGCGGGTATACTGAGTCAGCACCCCAACGAGAGAGAGAGAGAGAGAGAGAGAGAGAGAGAGAGAGAGAGAGAGAGAGAGAGAGAGAGAGAGAGAGAGAGAGAGAGAGTGTGTGTGTGTGTGTGTGTGTGTGTGTGTGTGTGTGTGTGTGTGTGTGTGTTGTGTGTGTGTGTGTGTGTGTGTGTGTGTGTGTGTGTGTGTGTGTGTGTGTGTGTGTGTTGGTGTGGTGTGTGTGCGCGCGCGTGCGGCTCTCTCCCCCCGTCAGTAGATTCGCGTCCCTGCCTCAAGGTTATCGTGTCCTGGCAGAGTGGTGGCTCACGTAGCCCCGCCCAAGGGAGGAGCAGAGCCAGGGCCACACCCTCCTCCACCTCGCAAGACTACAGATTCGCGTGATGCTATCGTTCAAGTAATCATTCTAAAACAGACATACATAAAAAAAGAATGCTGGGAACGACATACACACATACATGGGTGGTTAATGGGTGTGGTGGTGTGAGGTGTGTAGGTGTATGTATGTGTGAGGGTGAGGGAGAAGAGCCAGCTTAGTGCAACACGGCTGGTGGTGCCCTCTGTTGCTGTAGCCAAGAAAGAACACTTTACTCGACCGCCAACAGGTGGCCCTCGCCGTGCACAATCAATAGGGGGAACAAAGCCAGAGCAAAGATTAGCTAACGGCGTGTTAGAGGACGACGACGAGGAAGACCTGGAGGAGGACGGGAGGCTCCAACGGTCTTCTCCACCCCTCCATTATTACTATCTCGACTATTTCTTCGTCATGTCACTCTATTACCAAGGCACTTGATCGTCTTTTCGCTCTCTCTCCCCACCACCACCACCTCGCTTTAAAATACATGAACTTCACATTACATCACCCCTTACCTTTCTCTCTCTCTCTCTCCACTTTCCTTCCCACACCACAATTTTTAACTTCACTATCATCACCACCATTAGAAAAGAAAAATATTCAACACCACAGTTATCTATCACTCTTTCCCCTCATCCCCTTTATCACAAAACATACACATACACACACAAAGAGAGAAAGAGAGAAAGAGAAAGAGAGAGAATTATGAAAAATCACCACAGTTGTTGCTCTCCACCTCAACATGAAAAAAATGATTAAATAAAATAAAGCCACCCAAATTTCCACTACATAATGACAGTAGTGCTCCACCCAAACCACCCCCACACCTGTCAGAACACTCTCTCACCCTCACCTGGGCCCACCACACGCAGGTACACAATTTGAGTAATAAAACATAATGGTTTCAGCTATAGATACATCACGAAAGTTAACTCATATTGTTGTAACTCTCTCTAAGTTAATCAATCAATATGCAACAACAGCAATAAAAAGACTCATGTAAGTATTGCAAATAAGTTTTAAACGTTGCACGCACCCACTTTAAAATACACATGACAACAAAACTAGTACACACACATACATACATACACATACACAGGCGATTGAGGTCAAGTTAGAAGCAGCAGCAGGAAAAAAAATATTGTGTAATAAAAATTATATAACAGGTAAATCCTAAAGGACAATGACCCTAGTAAGATTTTTATTATCATCATTACTATTGCTGCTATTATGAGTATTATTATTATTATTATCATCATCTAATTTTTGTTGTTGTTGGCATGTGGTTGTTATATCATACTAATTTGAAAGTCATGAAAAATGAAAAAAATAATGAAATAAGTAACATTTCAGAAAACTACTTAGCATTTAAAAAAAATTTAAAATCAGAATAAATACATGTTACAATAAATAAAACTACATTTAAATTAATTTTCAAAAAGCAAAATACAACTGAGTTAAAAATAATTAAGTACAAAAATAAATAAATAAATAAAATAAAATAAAATAAAAATAAATAAAATAAAATAAAACAAAAGGGAGGAAAATAACGCGAAATTAAATTAATGTAATAAAAAAAAATTATAATAAAGTAAAAATACATCCTCCATCCACCTTAAATTACAGGTAAAAAAAAAAAACTAATACTTAATATACTCGTAAATGTACAGGTAAGAATACTGTATGATGATAATGATGCCATTGATGTTGATGTTAATGTGATGGTAGTAGTATAAATGGTTGCAAATAGAGAGATCTACAATGATTCTCATAATGTTTCAGTATCTGTGAGATATGGATTTCCAATTTTGTGGACCCTAAAAATCGACCAAGATTCGAACGAGTTTTTGCCATTTCACTAAGTAAATATTGGTCCTACAAGAATATTAATGGTAGTAAAGTTGTTCAGATTGACAAGTTCTACCTGATAATATCATCAGTTTTTTCAATTACTCCTACAATTCTGGAGAAAGAATACATTAAGATCAATACAAATGTGTCATTTTCTCGGTTACTTACATTTCAATTACATTGCAATATAGTTCAAAAGAATGGAATTTCCCCTCCGCTCTATAATTCCTACGTAAGCCTCATACTTTTCGATTTATTTTAATAAACAATATTTCTGACCGAAATTCCAAGGGCTGCTGATTTTCATGAAATTTTCGACACCTCAGAATCTCATGTAAATTTGTACAAAGTGATGCTCGGGCATGCTGAATACGAATCTGGAATCAATTTCATAATTACCAAGATTTTAAAGCCAAATTCAACCTAGGTTCTCTTATATAACTAATGAAAACCATTATTTTCCTTTCACTGTGCGATGCTGGTCTACGTTGAAAATACATAAATGACACTCCTCCCTTGATTCGATACAACAGATGAGCGTTATTTAATTACCTTAAGTAGTAGTTGTAATAGTAGCAGTAATAAAAATAAAAACAATAGTAATAGTAATAACAATAACATCAACGGTTCTGATAGTCATGCCGCCGTTATAGTAATACTAATAGTAGAAGTAGTATAAACAATAGTAGTAGTAGTAGTAGTAGTATAGGAAGTAGCCGTAGTTGGTTGCCGTGACCTGGAAAGTTAGCAAGTTGTACAGTTCTCCTGTAATGATGTAGCTCGTAACTATACAACCTACTACCTCACCAGAACCGCGGCTCACCCACTCTACTTCCTTCGTCCTTATTATCATCACACTATGTACCTAGCCTTTCTTCTCTCTTCCTCTCTAGTAGGTCTGCCATTCCTTCATCTTTCATTATCCTTCTTTCTTCCTCTTTAGTAGCCTGTAGCAGCATCATTCCTTTATCTCTCGTCTTCCCTTCTTCCTCTTTGGTAGATCTGTAGCAGCAGCATCATTCCTTTATTTATTCTTTCTCTTCTTCCCTTGTAGTGCATCCTTACCAGCGAGTCAGAGGCGTGCAGGCAACAGCCTATCCCCATAGAGTCGAGCTTGTATAGACAACCACAAGTTCGGATCTACGGGTTTAGGCGGATCCCAAGTGTTCTCGTTGGTTTGTTTGTTGGTTGGTTGGCTGGCTCGGTGGCTAACTAATTAACTAACTAAACAACATACTAATTGACTGACTTTTTAAAGGCTGAAAGGATGGGTAACTTAGCTGTACCTGCTTCAACGATTTCTTACATTTCTTTAAATCTTTCTTTTTATTACTTGTTAATATATATTTTTTTTTAACCAGTTAACCTGTGTTTTGTATATCAAGTTTAACCTAATTTATTTTCTTCCTCAATCTGTTTGTGCTCTCTCTCTCTCGCTATCTCATTACATCTAAAACATAATTATGATACACACATACATACATTTCGTAAATATAACAATTTCTTAAAAAACAATAAAAACAAAGTAACAATAACAATAACAGCATCATTAACACCAACCCAATGTACTTCTTTCAACACTAACTAATACTGTATCTTATCCATCAGTCTGTTGTTTTATAGAATCTCCAACGATCATTCTTGGGTGATTGACATAGCCTCAACACTCTACCAAAAGGAGTGAGTAGAAGGAAGGACTGATGGATTTTTATTGGTACTGCAATAAGAATATGGGAAGAAATGCAGAGAAAGGTGAACAAGAGTACAAAGACAGGAAAAATGAGACAAGGTGATATATTTAAAACATATAAGGCAACAAATAATATAAAGAAGAAAATTAAGATTATGCTGAAAAAAATATGTCTGGAAGGAAGGAAGAACTGATGGATTTTTATTGGTACTGCAATAAGAATATGGGAAGAAATGCAGAGAAAGGTGAACAAGAGTACAAAGACAGGAAAAATGAGACAAGGTGATATATTTAAGACATAAAAGGCAACAAATAATATAAAGAAGAAAATTAAGATTATGCTGAAAAATATATGCCTGTCTGTCTCTTTCTCTATGTGTGGATCGAGGGCATTGTTCCAAGGTTCTGTGGCACCATTCATTGGGTGATAAAATGTCACGAGTGGAATTTCCAAGGATGACACTTTGCTGCCTTAATCCTTATCATATGGGTACACACGATAACAAAAACAATAACGAGAGAGAGAGAGAGAGAGAGAGAGAGAGAGAGAGAGAGAGAGAGAGAGAGAGAGAGAGAGAGAGAGAGAGAGAGAGAGAGCACTATCAATCCTACCGTTTACTCCCTTACCCCTCCTCCCCTGCCACGGTATAACACTATGTTGGCCCTGCAGGATGTGCCACTACAGCAGGAAATAGGGAACGCAGGAGGAGAAGGTCACAGGATTCTAGATAAAAAAAGGTTCTATGATAGACAGAAAATATAATATAAAAGCAAAAAACAACAGAAAGAAATTTAACTCCTTGCTCCTTAAAACTCAGCTGAGCCAAGCAATATCAGGTAAAGGCAGGTAACTCAACTCTATTTCCTCCACTACCACACCTGCTGCTACCCCTTCCCTCCACCACCACACCTACTACCCCCTCCTTTCCTCACCACCACACACCTGTCTCTCTTCTTCCACATACCTGTTCTCCCTCTCCCTTCCACCACCTCCACACACCTGCAAGAACCCTAATAAGCCTTCCACACCTGTCATTCTCCTCCTCCTCACCTTGCATTATCACATTCCCTCTCTTCCTTACCCTTCATCATCCTCTTCACTTCTTCCTCTTCCACTAACACACCTGTCTGTTCCTCCCCACACCTGTCTGCCACTCTTCCCTTCATATTCCTAACATTTTCTTATGTTATTACAGCTATCCTACTCCTCCATTTCCTTTCCCCCATCCCCATCAACATTTCCCTCCCTCCACTTCCCTTCCCCACACCTGCAGAGCAACCCCACACACCTGTCTCCTCCTTCCTGCATACCGCAGTGACAAGGGGAACATGACAAGACAAAAATAATGGTTGAAATAGCAAAGCATAAGAGAGAAGCAAAGAATGGATAAAAAGGAGGATTAAGAGAGAAAAACTAGGATAGTCGGACCACAAAAAGCGAAAGGAGACATAGAGATAAAGAAAAGAAACACGTGCATGGCAGAGAAAACAAAATAAAAAAATATATAACATGAGATGAAAGAGAAGGTAAAGAAAAAAGACAGGCAAAACAGACAGAAAAGGAAACAGAAGAGAACAGAGTAAAGGAAGAAAAAAAGACAGGGAAACAGAGAAGGATATACATTCAAACATACACACACGAGAGAGAGAGAGAGAGAGAGAGAGAGAGAGAGAGAGAGAGAGAGGTGAGGAGGAGGAAGGGGGGGGTGAGAGGCGTAACACAGGTAGCAGACAGGTGAGGTAAGCAGAACAGGTTAAAGAAAATGGTCAGAGTTGCTACTTAACGGGTAACCACAACCACACACCGAAAAAGAGAGAGAGAGAGAGAGAGAGAGAGAGAGAGAGAGAGAGAGAGAGAGAGAGAGAGAGAGAGAGAGAGAGAGAGAGAGAGAGAGAGAGAATGATTATACGAGGTTTAGGTGACGTCACATCCTTTCTGCGTTGCTATTGGTCGGTCTCTGCTTGCCATTCTGAGTCCTCGCACGCAATTGGCTGAAGGCAACACTACAGACACACAACGGAGCTTACTTAACACACTTGAGGAGGACGTTTAAAAGTGTACATAGAGGTCGTAATGAATTTGTTGAAAGGACAATGAAGAATAGAACATGGAGTAAAGGAATGTAGGAGAGGGAAGGAGAGGATGAGATGATAAATAAGATGAGGGTGGATGAGTAAATGAAGGGTAGGGAGGAAAAATATTATTGTTCCTGTAATAGTGAAAATAATAGTAGTAGTAATAGGTGTAGAAATAGTAGTAACAGCAGTAAAAGTAATAATAATAGTGGAAAAAAGTAATAGTAAGAACAATAGTAAAAGTAATAGTAGTAACAATAGTATAAGTAGTAAAAATAATAGTAAGAACAAGTGTAAAAATAATAGTAAAAGTAATAGTAACAATAAAAGTAAAAGTAATAGTAAGAACAGTAGTAAAAGTAATGAAGTACCAATAGTAAAAGTAATAGAAGCCTTTGTTAGCGTTCTAATCAAAAGTGTTGGAAGGTGAAAGGAAAACACATGAAGCCACAGTTATTTACCTTTCCTCTCCTGCCTCGTTGTGACCACTGACTGCCCTTCACACCTGAAAAGGTAAACAAAGGTTAAGAAAAACACACACACACACACATACACTCCACACGATAAAACATAAGCGATTGATTTCCCTCACCTACAAAACAAAGAAGGGACAGTGAGAGAGACAGAGAGACACAGAAAGAAAGAAAGAGGACAAAAATAATAATGGAGTTCTACATACTTATAGTTACTTTTATTTTTATATGTTTTGAAGTGTTTTCTTTATGTCTACGGTAAAGGCTGGTTAATCATACCTTGAGAAAAAAATTACATATATACATAACCATCTATTTCATACGAACTCATTGTTTTTTATATAATTTTTACTTAGAGAGAGAGAGAGAGAGAGAGAGAGAGAGAGAGAGAGAGAAAATAAGTGAGAAAGAAAGAGAATATATAAATAGAAATAGAGCAAAAAAACGGACACTGAAACAAAGGAAGGCAAAGAAATGTCAACATCAACAAGGCTGCGTCTGAACTGTGACTCTGGCTTGGACGCGCGCCTCGCTTCACCTCACTTAACCTCACCCAAGCCACACTTTCCTTACATCACAACACACTCATTCCCCTCGATAAGGGCAAAGAGGAGGAGGAGGAGGAGGAGCCAAAAAAATTATACTCATTATACTGTTAGCCACCCAAATGAACACTGGCAGAGTACAGATAATGAAAATAAG
>JAXIVD010000019.1:437879-470379 GCA_036785275.1 Cancer borealis
CTTGTACCCAAAAACCATTATGTTGCTCATGATTAATAACACCAAAGACTTCATTATGGGCGAGCTGCTAGCACACCTGTATGCTTCTGGCGACCAGGTGTGTACGTGTATGTGCGTGTGTGTACGTCTGGGTTTGTGTACATGTGTGTGTGTGTGTGTGTGTTCATTCCTTCCTTTCTCCTCAATATATTAACCTTCCTTCCTTCATTCATTTATTCCTTCATTCCTCCTCTATATATTAATCTTCCTAACCTCCCCCCCCCCCCCCCCCAGAACGCTATGATGGAGGAGGCCCCTAAGAGGGAGGAGATGTTGAGGATGTACCACGCTTGTAAAGAAGCCCTCAAGATTATAGGAGATGTTTCCATGGCAACCGTATCTACCTCTGTACCACCTCCTATCAGGGATGAATGGCTATCAACGGGACGAGACCAATCAAGGTGGGTGTGGGTGTGTTCATATTTCATTTTTCAATTTTGATTTATTATTATTATTATTATTATTATTATATATATATATATATATATATATATATATATATATATATATATATATATATATATATATATATATTTTTTTTTTTTTTTTTTTTTTTTTTTTTAGTGTGTGTGTGTGTATGTGTGTGTGTGTGTGTGTGTGTGTGTGTGTGTGTGTGTGTGTGTGTGTGTGTGTGTGTGTGTGTGTGTGTGTGAGGCAGTAGGGTTGATTGGTACCATCTGATGGGAATAATGCTTATAGTGATTTTTGACAAGGAAAATATCTCTAAAGTTTGTAAATATGTGATAGCATTGTACAAGTGGCATTGTTATGTGTGCTATCATGCATTTTATAATACAACCCTTAATTAACGTTGCTAAAAAGTGGCCCATATAAAATACAACACATGTGTTTAACCTAGTGGCATTTGTTATCACTGATCCTTCAACAAAAACACCCCATTTGGTTTACAATGAATATATTGTATTATGAATCACGACTATCTTCCATACTTTGTTACATACATCTTTCATAACCTAATAATCTTGATCATTTTCCAAGTCTTCCACATCCTCATGTGAACTTTGCTCACTGTCTGAGGACGGTGCCTGCTTCTCACAGTCTGCCAGTCTGCACATGTCACTACATCTGAGGCCATTTGCAACACACATACACACACACACACACACACACATCTTGGGAGTGAACATTGATTGGAACAGTTACAGGGCAGCATCAGGTGGTGGCTGGCTTTCCATCCAGTGCACCACCAACTGTTCACTTTCCTCTTCTCTCTCCGTGTTCTCCATACAGCAGCCTGGTAGTTGGCTCGCTGTGCATGTTTTGTTAAGCAGTCCTTGCATGGTGGGAGGTGATGACTGTCGATTTCACCTTTGTTGGCACAGAAAAGGTGGTGCCTGAGTTCATTGACCTTGGTGGTTGATACTTTGTGGCATACAAGAGACAAGTAAATGCCTCTAGTTTGTCCATCAGTTCTTGGGAGAGGTCAGGTCCCATTCCTGACCCAACTCTAAGAATGTGTCCTGAGCTTCCCTGTTGGTGGTGATAAGTTTTAGGACACTTGTAGACAGCCATCCGCTTCTTCTTGTTGACACTGAACAGCTGACACCTTCTCACTGTATTGAGATGTGATTCTGTAGCATTTGTCATTCACAGTTGCATATAGAACCTTCTCCTGTAGCTTTGCTCTGTACTCTGCCTTCCTCCATTCATTGACTAGGAAGCTGATGAGACTAGTTTTGTTGGTGACTTTGGTCAGAAAACTCCTCCACTGCCTTACCATCTGTTTACCTGTGATTCCTTGCAACTGATGACCAGTCTCTTCACCCGTACAGATCTTTCACTGTTCTTGATAGAGTTCTCCTTGTATGTGTCAAACACAACATCTATTCTGTGACTCTGACTGCCTTTCTGAAGAGCCATACTCAGAACTGTTGTGGCAACATCTCTGAAAGTAACTTGATCACCTTTCACTCTTTGGACCAAGTTCATTCCATGAAGCAGTGTAGCAGCGTGTGTTGGAAGAGGCTCTACTACAGCTACAGTTTTGTGCAAGGTTGTGGCCAGAGTAGCCTTATTAGTGCATAGGGTATAGAGTGTGCCTTTGTGCCATCACTAGGATGCGTCCAAACTAACACCTGTCTGCTTGCAACATGATTGTCTTCCCACTTCATTCAACTTCTCTCTTCTTACACATACGAGTCCATGTTTTCACCTTGTTGCTTTTCATTGGCTCATGGACTTTGTTTGGTGGTGGTTGTTGTTGGTCCAGTCTCTCATCCTTAAAGATTGCATACCATTGCCCACCACTGCTGCAATGCTGTCACATCCTTTATAACACTAACCATCTATATCTTGACACAAAACACCATCACAATTATTCACCCAAAAATGGTACCGGTGGACAAAATTTGGGGTCCTCTCTCATAGACTGTGTGTGTACGTGTGTTCTGTGTGTGTGTGTGTGTGTGTGTGTGTGTGTGTGTGTATGTATTTATATAACTATCTTTTTGTTGCTCAACGTACATAGATTATTTTTATTGTTTTTTTTTATAATGCACATATCAACCTTATCTCTCTCTCTCTCTCTCTCTCTCTCTCTCTCTCTCTCTCTCTCTCTCTCTCTCTCTCTCTCTCTCTCTCTCTCTCTCTCTCTCTCTCTCTCTCTCTCTCTCTCTCTCCCCCCCCCCCCTCTCCCCCTTGGGACGTCTGTTGTAGAAGGATTTTTGCGTTCCCTCTCTCTCTCTCTCTCTTGGTCGTATTAACATTAGAAGGGAGAGAAAGAGAAAGGGAGGGAGGGAGGGAGGATGGGTTCGTTCGTGTCTGTATCAGACCCTCTCCACCACCACCACCAGTGAAAGTGGTGGCGACTTGCGTGTACACACACACACACACACACACACACACACACACACACACACACACACACACACACACACACACATGCGCGCACAGAGAGAGAGAGAGAGAGAGAGAGAGAGAGAGAGAGAGAGAGAGAGAGAGAGAGAGAGAGAGAGAGAGAGAGAGAGAGACAATAATGTTTGCCTTCTACATAAGAACATAAGAAATGAGGAGACTGCAAGAGGCCAGTCAATTTGCTGGTATATTTTATTCCAATGATGTTATGCTCCAATTTGCAAGTCTAATTTATCCCAATGATGTTATGATTTTTAGGTATACTTTATTCAAATGGTGTTTAATGCTCCATTTTGCAAGTATAATTTCACCCTATGATGTTATGGGGGGAAAAAAAAATCTTTCCTTTCTTTGCATGCATACATTAACCCAATAATGTAATCCTTTTCAGGTATACTGGTAAAAAGTCTGAGACGAAACAAATGACATGTGTGATCTGCATGTGTGATTTTGAGCTGCGGCAGATGTTACGTGTGTTACCGTGTCTGCATGAGTTTCATACCAAGTGTGTTGATAAGTGGCTCAAGGTTAGTCATTCACTGCTGCTGTGTTCTGGTCATGCACTTTAGGGGTCTTGGTTGTCTGGGGTCTGTATTTGGCTAGTTGATTCGGGTTGGTGAAGAGACCATCATTATTCTAGAGTAATAATGTTTAAGAACCTTTTTGTCTCCCATGTAGCGCTTGTGTCATCTTAAACACTAAGATCCCTGTTTTATTTTTTATGGACACCACAAAAATCAGTTGCATGATTTTTAAAAGCTTACATTGGGTACAATTTACTGAAAGTGGGATTTGCTATTAATGTCTTACAAGAGTAGATATTTAATTTTTTTGACTGTTTATTCTTTTTCTCTCACCTTATGGCGACTCTATATGTCTTTCCTCCTACCATTATTATGTCCAGTCAGCAGGCTTTGATAGAACATGTGTAGAGCAGTGTACAATATTTTCATGTATTTTAACATATTCCTTTATTACTGTAAGGTGATTATTCTCAACATGATTGTGTGTGCTCGCTTAGAAACCAGATAATAGATTTATGATTCTGGGACAATCAGGTAGCAAGCATGGGTTTTTTCACAGTGCAATTTTCCCAATGTATGACCACGTTGTCTATTAGCCCTCACCCACTAACAGTATTGCTTCTCTCATTTCTTATTAGAGGCGAAAGTGTGCATGAAGGCTGCTGTCACATACCAGTACCGTTGCCATTTTGTCCTCTTAAATCAAGTGGACTTCTCCCTCTCAGTGGCAGAATATCACATTATATCTCCTCTCCCTCCAGCTGTTCTACATCAAAGTTCATCTCCTGAATGCTTTCAGACCAGCTCAGACCAATCACTTTTGATCCTAAAGCAAGTCTATATAATATTTTTATATGGACTTATATCTTTTATATCCATAGTAGTCTGATCCTCCTTCTCATCACCTGATATTCTTCAAAATGGACTCATCTTATGAATGAAACCTTTTTTATTTATTTATTTATTTTTTTTTTTCATAATTATGGAAGAGTCCTTTTTTATACTTTTGGATGAGTGTGGCTCTACTAAGCTAGGTAGCGTCTCAGCTAAGGCATACCTGAACCTCAACCTCAATGTTATATAGTGTTCAAAGTGCTCGTCACACACACACACACACTAATCAACCGTTAATTAACAAACAGTGTCCTATAGAGTAGCTGAGATTATCATTAAAATTAAATTAAAACAGCGAACTTCAACTTTGCCTCAGCTGGCACGATCCCTACAATGCCAAATGTAATGGTTCCTCATCATTTTATTTATTTATTTATTTCACCCATGGAGGAGGAGGAGGAGGTGGTGGGTTGGTTGGCTGATGGTGTCACAGATTCTTCACCTCAAACTGGAATATAATGAGCCTTTTATAACCAGGATTATTGGATTATCTTATGACTGGGATGTGTCTCCACACAGAGGCATAATTAACATTGGATAGGGTTATTACTATATATGTATCATTGATCTAGTGTGTATATATATATATATATATATATATATATATATATATATATATATATATATATATATATATATATATATATATATATATTATTATAGGCTTGTAGTATAATGTTATATAATCAACATTTCATGAGGATTGGATTATGTTTCTGTAAAGTTGATATTCTGACATAATTCATGGGATATTGATGTCTATAGAAATATAATTCAGTTATTAGAAAGTTGATTGCATTACATTTATGATAATTATTCCTGGAGTATATCTGTCCTAGGCCGGGGAAATCAGTACAGTTTTATTATGAATATTATATTGTATATATAACACACACACACACACACATGCATACACATGTAATAAACCTTACTAATCTGAGCTACCATGATCCATTGTGGTTAATATGGACTTGAATTAAATCCAATGATATATTTCCACCTACTGAACACTGCTAAGGATATTATTAGTCAATGTTTTTATCAATATTTTCAATTTAGAAAAAGGTTTATATTAGTAAGTCTTGTTTAGAACCTTAAAGAAAATTTTATATTAGATTAAAAGAATAATTGTCTAGTCCAGTAATTGATTTTATTTTAGGCACTTCATAAATAATTATATGAGTGTTTGCACAATACTTAAACGTTAAAAAGTCATGTCATTTCTTAGTCATATACCTTGAATCATTTTTTTTTAAAGAAGTACACAGTAAAAAAAAAAAAAAATACATACTTTCAAAAACTTATATTAAAAAAAGTCTTTATTTAGTTTATATATATTTTTCCAACAATTAGTATAGTAATGGACTAACTTTTTATACCAACAGCTTTAACAACTAATTGTACTATCCACTTTAAATCTTACTTGTACCTTTCAGTCAAACCGGACTTGCCCAATCTGCCGAGGAGACGCCAGCGAATTTCTTAAAGAAGCGACCAATTCTGAGTGAAGCTGGCTGAGCATTGTAAGGCAGTGAGTGCATACAACTATGTGTTATGTACTGATATAACAAGCAGGGTGGGTGAATCTCAGGCCAATGGTATGGTTAGATCAGAAAACCTCCACGGCCCACCTCTAAACCTAACACGGGAGCCAACACCTCTCAGGTTAGCGACCAACAAAGATAGGATTACTCCCTGATATTGAGATCAAAAATATATTTCATTGCCTGGAAATGTAGTTTGGGTGTGGAGCAGCAGTCTAATAATGATAATGATGATGATGATGGTGATGATGATGATGATGAGGCTTGCTCAACTTGGGCCACAGAGAGAGTTAAACTTGTGTACTATCTTATAAGTGATACTCTTAACCTCACTAAGGGAAAGATAAGAGTTAACTAAGTGTGTGAGGAAGCTGAGTACTGCTTTTAGTAACAAGCATTAAATCCCAAATTGACTTTTACGCCAATCCTAATGAGTTACCTTCCTAAAGCCAACTGTACGTAGGTCTAATTGTTCCAGGACAGTGGTTAACCTTCCCTCGCTGTTCTGTCCACAAGGCTTTCTTTGTCTAGGGCTCCACACACACTGGAGTTTATGTTTTAGCTGTCCATCTTCTGTGTTTGCCTTCATGTGATGAGGCTGTGTCTGCAACATTAGTCCTTTTACCTATGGTGTCTTAGATATTGCTAGGGAGTTTTCTTCTTTGTGTTGTGCATGAGGACATAATGGATAATGTTGACTCCAAAAAAAGACCCAAACTGTTGTGCTATGCAGTATGTAATAATTCCTCTTATTAAGGCTTATTTCTTGAAAGGGAAGTGAGACATGTGTGAATTAGTTGTTAATTAAATGCTTATCTGGATGCAAGGAAAGCCAATGATTAAATTGAACTCTTATTATTATTATTATGATCCAGTTCAGCATGTGTGTGTGTGAAACCACCAACCTCAGCTGCATGTTCATCTGGCATTAGGTCTTCAGTATTCAGTATTGGTGTTTATTATAGCTTGAAATACAAAAGTTTTGCACATGAAATGTCATAAACGTGGAATACGTAGGACTTTGCTGACTATTATATTATAATGATTAATTGATTATCCAATGTTATTATCACCAGTACGTCCAGTAGCATAGTAAGAATAGTAACTATTTCTTCATATTACACACACACTCAAGATGCTTCGGCTATTTCATTAACTGATACGGGAATACGTTTTATAATTATATGTTGAAAGAATAGGATAATACTACTCAAAATTACCCGTATGCGTTTATTATATTTTATTATCCGTATAAATAAGACAATTAGTGTATAATATTCACCTTCTTCTTATGTAATTATAAAAACAAAATAATTAGAAGCTCTTGAATGTGTGTGAAATATTGAAGAATATGTCCAGAGCAAGTTAGTACAGTACTTCCCTAAGCATGCTATAATTGTTCCAAGTAGGAGAAAAAAGTTGCGATTACGTGCTTGCAGCCAAGAAAAATAATCCTTGAAACACATACATCAGATACTATTTTTCTTCATGTAGTGGAATTGGGTTTAACCCAATTTCAGGAAAAACTAAATAATGGCTACAACTTGTTGATATGATACTTTATTTATTCATATTTCCTGCATGCTAGGGACTGAACCAAAGGCTTTATTCTTTGATGGAAGCGGATGTGTTATGCTAATGGAGGCTCATTATACAAAAAAAAATATTAATATCTAATTTTGCTTACTTAAGATTCACCAGAAGTTTTATCAAATTACTTAACTATCTAGAAACAAATTATTCAAAGCATTTCTATGTATTGTGTGAAATTTAAGCGTTTCCGTATAATATTGTCCTCGCCTCGGATATTTGAACCCTTCACATTAGCAACAGAACAAAAAGATGCCCAACCTCACAGCCTCAGTACTTGAAATAGTAACATTATCACCTTAGTTGACAGGCTCTAGGTTGGGAAGGTTATGTCATTACATATCCAAAGTATTACACATTTGAAGAAAAAAAAAGTGTTTTTATATGATATGGAGATGAACTATTAAGACGGTCCTAGTTGTGATAACCCTTGTTTAAGCATACGTTTTCTATAATGATTCCGCACTCCGTTTCCACGTTTCACTGCCTTCCTCGTATTCACCACAAATGCTTCCACCTCACACTGTGAACTGTGCTGCAAAGATGGCTCTCTTCCAACATATTGGATTGATCAAGAACCACATTTTTCATTAAGTTTTATTTTTCATACACTTCAAAATCAAGAAAACTTTTCTTAACGTTATGTTTTGTCAGTAATGATATGACACTAATAAGATGAATACCAGTTAAGAAAAGCGAAGGTGTTTTTTATATACAATTTATTAAGTTGTAAGATTGCGATGAAGTGTGAAGTGTATTGAGATTGCCATCTTCAGCATGTATGTGTGTTCACTTAGTGTGTTTTGTACAACCATGTGCCTCATTATTTAGTGTAAAATGCAGCATCTCTCACATGTCTGAATTTAAATGGTGCTTACCAACTATCACTTCCGGATTCAGGAAAAAAGGAGTAGATGGCATTTTCAACAAACAATTTTATGAAAAAAGTCAATAAATTTTTAAATCATCGAATATTTTGTGTGATAATATAATGGGCTGCAGATCAGTGTGAGATATTTGCCAATCATGAGTTTTATGTAGTGTGTGTGTATTTAATATTAATCCAACCATAACATGTCTTTCACTAGAGGGACAAAAGAAATCCAGTGTACGTGCATAAGTTTCTTTCATGTGAGAGGTTGCTGCCGTTCTCAGTGTTGGTGCCCCGCCTTGCCGTGTGTAGAGTCTGCCATATAGTACTTGGGTCCGGTGTAGAGCTTGCTTCCTAATGCATGATATTCCCTCAATTCATGGAAGTGTTGGGATTCACACTAATACGGATTCCAATGCAAGTTACATTCTTGTAAGTAATGCCATGAAAGTGTGATGTAATGTCTCTCATTATGATAGAGAGTTTTGGCAATGTGTGAAATTTGTAAATTTGTCTAAGTGGCACATAATAGCAAACTTCTTTTGAAAATGTTTTGTAATTCTTGCATTAAAGCTTATTGCCATTTAAAGGATGCCTAAATAATAATACAATACGCTGGCACGATGTTTGTGTATATGTAGGGAATTTTTTTTTTTTTTTATAATTATGATATAGTTATAAAATCCATTCCAAGTTGCATTGATTGAAATTTTCAACATCAGATGTGCCAAAGACATATTAAGACACTAGTTTCAAAATTTACATTACAATTCATTACATTCATTTATACTTTCATTCTGATCAGACTTCAAGGTGTCATATAGCTGAGTTGTCATACCAAGAAACAATTATCAAAAGTTATTCATTAGTCGGCAAAACGATTTAATCCAGAATTATGAAATGCATAGAAAAAACTTTGTGTATGTGCTGTGATTTTTGATTAGCCACTCCAGTTGTTAGATAAATGGTGTGTCCCTGAAGTATTGGGTAGGTGGGATGACGTTTGCACTGTGTTGGGCGGGCTCCAGGCATGGGAGAGTCAGCTTCAGTTGAACCTGATCAGATAAACTTGACATGTCCTTCATATTAATGTGTATTGGCTTCAAGTGTAGATGCCTTGAGCTGCTGATGTGTTAGTTCTCCCTTTCACTGTCAAGCTGGCCTTTTATATATATTTCTTAGGCACTGTAACTGAATGGCTCATTTTATCTTGTTAATATACATTTGTAATTAACACTATTTTCCTTTTCTCTGTATGGTAACCCTGTCTTTCTAATCTAAATACTTCTACATTTCCTCCCTCTCCAGTTTTTCAAAAGTGAGAGAAAGCAATACATTTCTAGTTTTTAGGCTGTTGCTGTATTTTTTATTATTTTATTTATTTATTTTATTTTTTATTTTTTTCTGCCATTGCTGGTGGAACTTTATATTTTTAACTTTTAACTGTCATGTATGGTATTTCCTAAACCACTCGACAGGAGAATATACATGTTCTTGAGAGTTAGAACATAATAATTGGACATAAGATGCATGAAAAGTATGCATGTTATTTAATATTTGATGTAGTTACATACCATTGCATCAATTTTTTACATGTCTATCTTTGTCAGTGCTATGATAAAAAAAATTCTTCTATCCCTGTTGGGTTTTAAATGGGATTACCAGAGTGTGTATAAAGTATTATGGCTTGATATTCAAAGCTCACGGTATTCTACTATATATATACTACCTCAGCCTTTAACATGCTAAGCGCAATATTCATAAGTTGGACATAGGCTCTAAATAGTTTCAGAACTAAATGACCAAATTGAACCTTTTTCAAGTTTAGTAATCCACATGCAGATTATGGAAACTTTATCCATAATAATATTTTGGTCTAGTGAAAGGAAGTAATTGTATGGCACTGCTGGCACTACTGCTGCTGCTGCTGTTGCTGTATTTGGCGTTCAGACTCCACTACATCATGTTATGGGAAAACTTACCTTATCTAACTTGTGTTCTTTTAGCCACCTTCTGCACCAACTAATGCCATTATGTAATGGCTTTGTGTCACTATTGGAAATATTAATGTAATCCACTAAACATACAGGATTATTGTGCTATTGGAACTACGGATCATTGCTGAAAATTGATTAAGGTGTAGAAGGTGTGGCCACAAGTGAAATTGAGGAAGGACGCAGAGTGACATAGTGAGAAGCCTTTAATTTTTATTCATATCTATATTTTGATGAGCAGAGAGAGAGCCAAGTGTCAAGATGTAGTTATGTATAAATATTGTGAGATGTGGTAGGATGACTTTATCTGTCTTGCACGGTACCTGTAGTGGTTTGTTTGTGACCCCAATTCTACTTGTGTGCTGTCTTCGGGTCACCTCCTCAAGTTGTGGTGGAGTCAGTGTGGTGTGGTGGCTCAGGTTGAGGTCAGATCACCTTACCTTTGTTGAGTCACTCCAAATAAACCTTTACTGATGGAAAAATTAGATGCTCAAATAAATTAAAGTTATTATTTAGTTTAAAAAAAGATTAATAATATACAGTGTTTGAAAGCAGGACTAATTTTACAAATCTCGACCAATTTCCGAGGTAGAAATTATTTTCAGAAGTGTTATAATTTTTAATGTGGATATCATGTCATAAAACTACAATAATCTCCCAAGAAACATTATCATTTCACACTCTTCAAACCAAAAAATATTAAACATTAAAAATAATTACAACATACATATTGATATTTACAATTTCAGTATAGAACTCTACCCTCTCATTACCACTAATTATCCTTTTAATGAGTTGTTCAAGCCCATAATTGTGGAGTCATTTATCTGTACACTATTTCATCACCATTGCCGCCACACACACACGACCGAGGGCCCTATGTTACCTACCATCACTTCATTACATGCTAAATTAAACACTATTATTTTGGCACCTCTAACTAACAGTATTTAGAACTAGATTTATGATACAGAATTTCTCATTTCTGTTAACCGACCAATGGGTTGCCAAAGAATTATCTTGTATTTATTCATGCCTTCATTGTGGTGACAAAGAATTCTGATAAAAAAGCATTCATTGTAAAATTTATCAATATTATTACAATAAATGCAATCATGCTTCAAAGTATATTTTTTTCTAAATATATATAATTTTCATAGTTCTCAGGAATTGTCAATCAAGATTTACTTCCCCCATTGACTTGTGCAGATGACTTACCTTTATAGGATCAACATTCTACATACACTAAACATTACCTTTTATAGGATCAACACTACGTAAACATTACCTTTTATAGGATCTACACTATACAACATTAAACATTAGGTAAGATGACATAAGGGCCCCGTCCCCAATAATCTGCCTTGTAGTACAAATGTGCATTTTGTATTTCAGCTAAATTCACTTCACTAATTTCCATATATATATATATATATATATATATATATATATATATATATATATATATATATATATATATATATATATATATATATATATATATATATGAACACATAATTATGAGCAAACAATGGAATGGTGTATTGTAGGTTTGTCCTCCACCTATTAGACTGATCATTGTTCTGAAAACCCAAGGCTTTTGTCCTTTTCAAACTGGAGCATGCAGGGAAAAGTGTTGCAGACCTATTACTACTACTATTACTATTACTATTATCAAGACATCTATTACAATACAGGTTGACTATCAATAATCCGGCATGAACAAACCCCTAATTCTGAGTACAGCGCTATCAAAACATAAACAAACAGCGCCTCCTGAAAACAGTGATGCGTCAACTCTGGAAATTTGAAACTGTGCTCTGAAATTCATGCCGGAAAACTGGAATATTGATTGCCGGATTATTGATAGTCAACCTGTACTATTTACCAATGACTTCATGACTTCATTACACAAAACTATCCACATTTCAATGGCTTATAATTACATAAAGGTAACTGAATTCTTTTTAATAACATTTAGTGTTTGTTATATTTTTGTATTTACACTTTTTTGTTTATTAATTCAAGAAGTTTTGCATTTATCAACCCTGTGTGCTCTTTCCCCTTTAATCTGCATAGTTATATTCACACTACAAACATTATGATGAGACATAAGTAGCAAAGGATGACTAAATTATTTTTATACAGGTTGACTATCAATAAACCAGCAATCAATATTCCAGTTCCATTAGTTTTCCAGCATGAAAACATAAACATAAATAGCGCCTCCCAAAAACAGTGGCGTGTCAACCTGGGAAATTTGAAACTGTGCTCTGAAATTCATGCCGGAAAACTGATGGAACTGGAATATTGATGGCCAGATTATTGATAGTCAACCTGTATATTCCTCCTCTTTTAGAGATTCATCAATATAAATAGTCTCATATATTCCTTTGCATAGTGTGTTGCAGGAAAGGATGACTAAATTATTATTATATTCCTCTTTTTCGACATGAATAGTCTCAGATATTCCTTTGCTTAGTGTGTTGCAGGATATACACTTAGAATTGGTTATAGTTTTCCTAACAGTCTTACCGAGTCAACACTAACAACTTGGTTGGACTTAAACCACCATTGTGCTTGCACTTAATTTACTTGTCGGTTTGTGATAATTTTTCAGCTATTTCTACTGTGATATGATCGAGTGACTTTTTGCAATTATTATATTGTATTGTGGGCAAATTTGGCTATTACTGCACCTATGGCTTCAAATATTAAGTGGCTTTTAAACTAAGCTCTTTCCTCTTAACCTAATTATTGCAACCTAATCTAACCTTTCCTCCTAACCTGACTAATGCATGACAACCTAACCTAACCTTTCCTCCTAACCTAACTAATGCATCACAACTGTCTCCATCTGACCTAACCTGACCTGATCTGACCTGCAAATACCTGACCTCCTATTCTAGTGTGTCTCTTAACTTGACTAATGATCTCGTAGTGACTCATTCCCATTCCCATTCCCTCTTAGGCAGTAGACATTCTAAGGCATTCCAGGCTTTACTTACATGGCATTCCAACCTTATATAACTAATTCACTCACTCACTCATCGTATTTATAGAATTAACATTTGTACAACTATGACCAAAATGAGATATACTGAACATAAACTTTTATTTTTTATTTATTTATTTATGTTTATGTTTATTTAATTATTTATATTATTATTATTTTTGTGTTCCATCCATCTTTATTTTTTTAATATGGCCATTTTTGCTCATAATTTTTTTCTGCTTCTGGTATACAATTAATTAGACTTCAGTACATATTGTTGAGCTTGTAAGTGTAATAATTGCTATATTAATCACACTTCGGGTATCCCTAAATGACCTAATTAATTATTATATTATATTACATTTCTTCATCAATGCCATTTTTGAAGGTTTGGTAAACGTGCATTCGTTCCTATAACATAAAACACTAATATAATTTCCCTCTTAATTAAAAACCTTAGAGACCAAAGACATGAATTGTGTAATGGACATTTTTTCTTGTCATGTAATTTTGTCAACCTTTAAATAAATAAATCTTTAACTTCCTGCTATTTCCTGCTATTAGATATTCCCTTTCCCTTTTAATTCCTCGTGATCAGGTTATCCAATGTATCAGTACAGTGTGTTGGTAATTAAGATGATTAGTTTGATGCTAGTACCAATTGAATTAACACTAATAATGCCTCATGTCTGTGAACAAGTTGTGCAGTTGTGAATGTCTACCAATGTGGTTTTTATCTTATGGCAAATAAAGGCAAAAAAATACTATTATGGTGATTATTTATATTCCTGGATTATGTAATTTGTTGATTTGTCAATTAACAGTTTCTTCGCAACAGTTTCAGGTTGTCAGTGTTATCAATAAACAAAATAACTCGCGCATAATCGTCGAGTATGTATAGCCCCGCTCGCTGGTGGCAGTGAGCGGGCCTGGGACGGGAGCGACACAGATGACGTCGGTCTGGGCGCAGATGGAAAATGTTGACGGAAACGTAAAAACACCTTTCAAACCCTCAATAGTGATATAAAAAGTGTTAGTGTGACGCCGCCTTAAGCCTATAATAACACTAATAATATATATAATCTTTTAGGAAGGGAAGGAAATGTCTAATACATAAATCAATCTAGCGCGTGATCCCACGAAAAAAAGAGAATGTACAGCCCTGGGACGGGAGCCACACAGATGACGTCGGTCTGGGCGCCTGACTTGGCGCAGATGGAAATGTTGACGGAAACGTAAAAACACCTTTCAAACCCTCAATAGTGATATAAAAAGTGTTAGTGTGATGCCGCCTTAAGCCTATAATGACACTAATAATATATATAATCTTTAAGGAAGGGAAAGAAATGTCTAATACATAAATCAAACTAGCGCGTGATCCCATGGAAAAAAGCATTGTAATATCGCTAAGTTACATTCACCAGACAAAATTATTTTTAAATACCTTCCTCTCCTCTCTCCCTTTATGCCTTATCATCCTCCTAACGTAATATTAAACTAAATTCATAAGATTATTTAATGCATCATAAGAGATAAATTTAGTACAAAAAGTAGCCACTAATCCTTGATAGCAGCACTAACAAGACCCCATACGCCATCTAGGGAGCACCGGAGCTATTATCTCACACATATAAACAAAGAAAGAAAAGACAGCTGTGGATAATTTTAATTCATATGTTTAGCTACATAATTATACCTATGCTTCCTGGTGACATGGTATGCGTATTAAAAGTAGTGTGTGATATGCAGATAAGACAAACCATTGAATATACTGCTTCCACCTCCCCCCCCCCCCCCCCCCCACCATTCTCCCTCAACACAACCGCGTAACCATAGCAACCACACCCTGTATTTGTTGACAAAACACGGACACGCGATGTACCTAATTCTTCCCTGCATAGAAGTGACCCTTAATTAACTACCACAAGGATAGTTACCATTGTGCTAACACAGGTATATGTCCCTGAGTGTATGTCTGTGAGTAAGCCAGTGCACGAATCATCATCATAATCGTCAGCAACAACAACCAAGATGGCAGCGACAGGTAGATGCAGATGTATATTAAGCCTTTTTAACGCGCTAGAACCACGGTAGAGTGCAGACCTACCTCTCTCAGCCGCAACTACACACGCCACCCCAACCTTATTTACGGTTCGGTGGGTGCCTACAAGTGCCCAAGTGCAGGATTTACTGCAGTATCGAGTCCCGCCGCATCGACAGCCGACTAACGGCAAATGGACTCATGCTGACTGACGACGGCTGTGACCCACCGGCAGCTGCCGCCGCCCACGCTGCCGCCGCCCACGCTGCCGCCCACATGGACGCCACCACGACGGTCCTGAAACGGACTCGCTCTCTTTCTCCATCGTCTGGTGAGACCCACGAACGTACAGCTAAGTCCACCAAATGCAATGATCGTTCCTTCGCCCAAGTAGCTGCTTCACCACCCTCACCTAACGCTAGAGCTGTGCCCCCACCCCAACCTCAACCACTGCAACCCTCTTTTTCTAAATGTATCATCATCCGCTCTGCTGAGGGGAACAGGTGCTTTATTCACCCTGGTAAAGTGGCCACGGCTATCTACTCTTCCATATTTGGCAAAAAATATGTTGAAAAGACCCTAACCATCACTGGTGGCGGCAGGGGCATAAAATTCGAGGTAGCCAACCTCGAAAACCTCTCTCAACCTCTTGAGTCGGTCACCACGCTGGGGGAGTGGTCTGTTAAATGCTGGGTTGTGACAGACGATGATCCCACTTACATGTTTGGGAGGATATACCCAGTATCCCCCGAAATGGCCACACAGGACATACTCACCAACCTTACCATACTAGACGATGCCCCAACTCAAATCATAGACGTTTTTAGACTCCCAGCTTTTGTCAGGGAAGGGCAGACGATGGCCAATATGGCCATTCGTATTAAGTTTAGAGGGGCCCTCTCTGATAGGATTGCCCTAAACTCTGCAGTGTACCGTGTTAGGCCCCACACCCTCCCTGTCCTCAGGTGCACCCGCTGCCTTCTGTTTAGCCATGGCAACGCCTCCTGCAACGGCAAAAACCGCTGTGGGAGGTGCAGTGGTTACCAGTGTGTGGTTACCACACACGGCCACACAGCTGATAATAGTGGGGCTTTTGAACTGGAGTCACAGGCGTAATGCCTCTTCCAGGAAGATCTTCTGTGAGTATTCTGTGAGTATGATGTCGAGGTTTGTACCCGGCCTGAAACATGCTTTTTCTGTGATGGCAACCACCGCCCCACCTATAGGCAGTGCCCGGCATACCTCCAGGCACTGCAACTACAGCAGCTCCCAACATGAGCCTGACCACACTATAACGGAGGTTAAGCGTAAGCTTAGGGGCATCCGCCCAGGGTCCTTTAGACCAACCTCCTCACAGAGGAGAATACAACACCCCCACCTGCACCTGCCCCACAACCAGCCCCTCCCAAGCCACTTAGCCCTAAGGTCACAGTAATTCCTTTGGCTGCCCAGGACTGCTCCACCCCTCAACGCCCATCCAGTAACCTATGCACACCTCAAACACCCAAATCCTAGAGGGGCCGTCGCTCTCCCAGGCGTCGGCCAAAACCCCCCTCTTGCCCCAGCTCTCCTAGGAAGGATACCCGTTTACAGGAGGTATTCCTCCTCCCCACACCCCTACCACCTCGCCCTCTACCCCAACCCACTCCTATCCCACCTCATACTGCTCCTCGCCTACTTCAACCCATCCCTCCCCCACCTCAACCCACACCTCCCCAGCCTGAACTTCAGCCCCATGCCACACAGCCAGCAGCCCAGCAGCCCCTGCCCTCACAGGGCAGTGCATGCCTTGAGCCTCCTACGGCACCTTCACAGGCCCAGCATGCTTCGGGTCTCTCCTTATCTGCCTTCATTATGGGATTAGCACCACTTGCACTTAAATTTATCAATCTTCTCCTAACAGGTTACAGCCTTCAAGAAAGCCTCCTCCAGTGCTTGCCAGGACTATTCTCATTCTTCACATCACTCACGCAGTGAATTCTGTTCTCCCCTCTCACTTCATACTCTGGAATGCCCCGTCCCTGTACTGGAAACTTCCAGTCTTTAAAACCATGCTGTCTTCCTATTCACCTCTTGTTGTTGGTGTCTGTGAGACGTGGCTCACTGACGCATTCTCCCCTTCCTTCCCCAACTATTCTTCTTACAGAGTGGACAGGGGGGCAGGCGGAGCAGGAGGCGGCCTGCTACTGCTTGTCCACCAATCCCTCTCTTCTAGCCTCCTCACTATCACTCCCTATCCTGGGGACAGACTAGAGCACCTGGGGGTGACTATTATCTTTAACTCAGGGCCCCTTCAGATCCTTTTAATTTACAACCCATGCTTGGATATCTCCCTTCAGGAGTTCCAGCATTTGTTTTCACAGCTTTCCTCCCCAGCCTTAATAATGGGTGATTTTAACGCCCATCACGACTTCTGGGAACCAGCCCTCCCCAGGAGCCGAAGAAACCGTTCAGGTCTGTCCCTCTCGACCTTCCTGGCAGACAGTGCAACTTTCTCTCTCCTTACTCCACCTGGCCTCCCTACCAGGACCGATCCAGTTTCAGGGAACCCCTCTACCTTGGACCTTTGCCTGGGGAATGGCCCTCTCCTCCTCACCACTATAACAACTGGCCCTTACATGGGGAGTGACCACCTTCCTGTTGTCATTTCCTTCCCTTCAATACCAACATCCCCCCCTTCATCACGCAGACCTCGTTGGTCCTTTAAAAAGGGAGACTGGGGCTCTTTTCAAAAAGAGATTAATTCAAAAACTCCTCCCACCATCCTCCCTTCACAAAGTCAAATTCAATACCTTACAGACACCTTGGTGGATGTAGGGTCCCACCACTTTCACCTCGTCACTTCCCGTCCCTCCCGCTCCTTCCGGGTCCCCTGGTGGTCCCGAAGGTGTGCAGCAGCCCTTCAGGCCAAACGACATGCCTTTAACATGTGGCGTAAGAATCCCATCCCTCCCCTTCGCAGTTGCTTCAGACTTTTAGAGGCCCAGTGCAAGCGTGTTATTCTTGATGAGAAACGTTCTGCGTGGGCCTCCTTTTGTGCCTCCCTGTCCTTTTCTTCCTCAGTCTCCCAGGCTTGGTCTTTCTTCAGGAAGATGGTTCACCCTCAGCCCCCTCTTACCTTCCCGTTAACTAGTAACGGTGTCCTCCTTGTCAACAACGTCCAAAAAGCTGAGTGCCTTGCCTCCAACATACACACTGTCCTCGGCTCCCCTGACCCTATACCTCCACCTGTGTTACCTCCTTCTTCACACAGCCACACAATTAGCACAGCTATAACTCCCCAGGAGCTTTCATCAGCTTTACAAGCACTGTCTGCTGGGAAGGCGACGGGGCCGGACAATGTCCTGAATGAGTTTCTTCGCCGCCTCCCAGATCCTCTGATCTTCCTCCTCCTGAACGTGTTCAACACCAGCTGGCAGTCTGGCACGTTCCCTTCTGTGTGGCGTCATGCCATCACTTCCTATTCTCAAACCTGGCAAGGACCCGTCGGAGGCTTCCTCCTACAGGCCCATCAGTCTACTCTCTAACTTCAGTAAGGTATTAGAACACATAGTGCATGACAGACTAACATGGTGGTTGGAACACAAACACCTTCTTCCCCCTAACATGTTTGGCTTCCGTCCTCACCGGGGCACCCTGGATGCTCTGCTCCAGCTAGAGCACCACATTCAGGAAGGATTTAACCACAAGCAATTCACTCTGGTAGCTTTTCTTGATCTCAAAGGAGCTTTTGACTCCTCTTCACATAATGCCATTATTGAAAAACTTTCCCGCCTGGGACTCAATGGTTCCCCACTCAATTGGGTTCAGTCCTTCCTGTCTTCCAGGTCTTTCTCTCTGGTGATAGGTAACTCCTACTCTAGGTCTTACCCAGTCACCAGAGGTGTCCCACAGGGTTCTCCTCTCAGTCCTCTCCTTTTCAACGTCTTACTTTCAGACTTTTCCTCTTCTCCATGCACACATGCACTCTTATATGCTGATGACATTTCCCTCCTTTGCTCTGCTTCCACTATCCAGGAGGCTCAACTTAACCTTCAACGTGGGCTTGATGCCATAGACTCTTGGACATCACGTTGGGGCCTAACGGTGAGTGCCCAGAAGTCTAGCCTTCTGTGCTTCACCAGAAGGCGAATACCCAACATAGCTGTGGTCACCATCAAAGGTTCACCCATTCCCTTCAAAACCCAACATAAGGTTCTAGGTATAGTAGTGGATGGCCCCCGTCTAACCTGGAGCCGTCACATACACTACCTGGTGACCTCATGTCTTAAAAGACTAAACTTAATGAAATCCCTGGCAGGGGTCAAGTGGGGTGCGGACAGGCATACCCTCCTTCGTTTCTATTGTGCCTATATCCGGAGTCGCTTAGACTACGGATGTGAGGTTTATGGGGCGGCCTCACCTTCACTTCTCCATAAACTGGATGTCATTCAAAACACAGCCATGCGTATAGCCCTGGGAGCTTTCAGGTCCTCCCCAGTCACAGCCCTTCAGGCAGAATCCTCCCTATCCTCACTGTCACACCGACGCTCCACCCTCCTTGTCCGCACCTACACCAAACTTGCATCCTCACCTAGCTGCCACGCCCTCCACTCCCTCCTCCTCCGACAGAGTAGGGCACCACTTCTTGGCCCCCTACCATATCAAGCCCACACACCATTTGTAGAAAGAGCCCTCTCCTTCTTTGCCTCCCTCCGGGTGACCCCCCCCTCCTTTCTCAGTCTTGAGAAGACTTCCCCTTTGAGCCCTTGGTTTCCCCTCTCCTCCTTAATATCCTTGACACTGCACACAGACACACAATGGTCAAAGGCATACTGTCCGGTGCAGGGCAGGATAATTTTCAACAACCTCCTGCACACTTACTACCACAACTTCCTCCACATATACACTGACGGCTCCCGCCTCCCAACACCTCCCTCTGTTGGAGCTGCTATGTATGTCCCAGTACGTAACACTGCCACTGCCTGGAGGCTTCCGGCCTCTGCCTCCATTCTGACGGCAGAACTCTTTGCCATCAGAGAGGGCCTCAGGTTTGCCACCACACTCACCTCCCCTTGCTCAGTCACTCCCTCTCAGCCCTCCAACTCATCCGGCACCACTGCCCCAAAACACACCACTCCCTCTGCTTCACCATTCACCACTTTCTTCTCCAACTGTCCTCTTCTGGTTTCTCCATCCACCTTCAGTGGGTCCCCTCACACGTCGGCACAGTGGCCGATAGAGCGGCAGCGGAAGCACACTCCCACCCCTTCCCCATACACCTCCCCACTGACCAGACTGACTCACTGACTAACCTCCACACAGCCTGTAGACTACACTGGGACACAGACCTGACTAACGCCCTACAGTATACCTCACTTGGACGCATTAGACAAGACACACGACACCACTGGTGGACCTACTCCCCCAGCCGTGCCCTTGACACTGCCGTCACCAGAGTCAGAATTGGACACAGCCGCCTAAACTCCCACCTACACAAGCTGGGCATGACTGATGACCCCCACTGCCCTTGGTGCCCTACACAACCAGACACCCCAGAACACCTCCTACTTCACTGTCCTCGTCACCACTCCCACCGCATGGCACTCCTTCACTCACTGTCGTTTCTCCACATCCGCAGACCAACAATAACAGACATCTTAGGTGGCTCTCAAGATCCTGGCCTGGCCTTCAAAGTACTCAAACACACCAGGACCTTCCTCCAAAGGACAGGTCAACTCAACAGGATCTGATCCACTCATTCATCTGCAACCTGCACTTTTGGGGCACTAGAGGCTGTGGCACCACAGCCTGCACGGCCCCATCAAATTCCCAAGAAGAAGTATATGGAGCCGTTTGTGTCGTATGCAGCCATTACTACAGGGCTTATCAACACACACACTGATCCATTAGTAAGTATAATAAAGTGTGTTATATTACGTTAATATATATATGAGTGACAATTAATTAATGGTAACTCAATACTCACTCACCTTGTCACATGTGCCATTGTGTGGGAGTGTGGAGAGCGACAGTGTAGTAGATGTTCTGGGGTGTCTTTTGTCTCTATCACGTAGATATTATAGTAGTAGTAGTGTAGCTAAACAGACAGCCTCGTTAGGTCCAGTAGGACTGTTGCTGTCTGTTCTTCCTTTGTACTCCTTTGTGTCAGGCAGTGATGGTCGTCTGTCATGCCCAGCTTGTGTAGGTGTGAGTTTAGGCGGCTGTGTCCAGTTCTGAGTGTGATGACAGTGTGAAGGGCATAGGTAGGGGAGTCGGTTCACCAGTGGTGTGTGTGTTGTCTAATGCGTCCAAGTGAGGTGTACTGTAGGGTGTTAGTCAGGTCTGGAGGCACGGACTATTTTGCTTTATCAAGTTTTCAGAAGTTGATATACATTATTATTACGTTATATTGCATTATATTCTGTAACCTTAATTCTATCTGAGGTAAAACTAAACAATCACTACTCCATCCCGTTATTTTTTTTTCTCCTTCCCTACATACTATATATAGTGTACTCAACACATCTGTGAAGGTTTCAGGGGGCGGTAACCATTATTTACTATAAGTTTCCAGAAGTTGATATACATTATTATTACGTTATATTGCATTATATTCTGTAACCTTAATTCTATCTACGGCAGCCGTAGGAATATGGGATGACAATGGGGTAAGGCTGCCGTATCCGTAAGCACTGCCTTTTATTAATCTATCACCATTATTACTATCATTTATTTCAAACTGCTAGCAAAGCGACCAGTTTGTAAGTTACGAAAGGACCCTGTCCAAAATTTGTCTGTGTGTCTGTATGTGTGTCTATCTGTCTGTTTGTCTTCTATCTCCACCTAGACCACTGGAGGCATCGGAATGAAATTTTCAGGGGTCCTAGGCATCAACCCTTAGATGGTTATTATATATCAAAAACATAATGTTATTATGTAAATTTTAAAGTTACTTGTGAAAAACCTGTTATCTTGCTTAATACTGGTCGCACAGAAGACACTTTGACCTACTTCATGGTAGGTGAGTGGTTTTGGGCCTCATGGTCACCCAACATGTCTATTTACTTAATCTATTATTTATTTACAGGTTACTAACACCATTAAGAGGTGTGTATCGGATCACCAAAGGAAGGTGATGAAGAAAGGTTTGCCAACGCGAAGCAAGATTCCTAATGTTGATAATGTTATTGTTGTGGCGTCAGGCAAAGGAGATGTCGGAAATTCTACCACGGCAGGTAACCATTACTAACTAATCATATTGTTTTTCGTAATATTCTCTCAACATATAAGATAATGATGAAGTGAATTGACTGTTTTTTACCCTTTCAGTGAACCTTGCCCTAAGCTTGGCCGAGGTGGACAAGTGTGGCGTTGGCTTACTAGACATGGATGTGTTCGGACCTTCACTTCTTCGTATGATGAATCTCAACAAAACTTCACCGCAAACTAACACAAGTGGGCAAAAAACGCATTCACATCCATCATTACAACATCAAGTAAACATTATACTCATGATATGTTATGAATTTATTATCAAACTAAACTAAAAACTTCTCTAGTGATAAATGATATAGGAATAATTATTATTATAAGCGAGTATATTTGTTTTTATTAAACACATTATTACACTTTGCAGATCAGAAGAATGGATTCAGTTTTTGTGTAAATATGTTTGTTGTTATTGAATTTTAAACATTGTTATTCCTTACAGATCAGAAGATGATTCCTCTCTCAAATTATGGAATACAATGGTAAGTAAAAAGTTTATGTACATTATTACAGGGGGTTACAGTATTTAAGAAGACAAACACACACACACACACACACACACACACACACACACACATTTTGTCTTGTGAGCCCAACGAGCCACTAATTGTTAGTGTTCTTACTTCTAGGTTAAGTATTGAATTTATGAAGAAGAAAAAACTGACTCCATTACAATTGCTGCTGTTAATGTTAATTTTCTTACTCAGTATTTTTCATGGTATGCAACATTACTTTATATTTTTTCTCACCAGTATGTCGATGGGGTTCTTAATAGATGAGACGGCAGCAGTAGTGTGGCGTGGACCCATGGTAATGTCAGCTGTGCAGAGGCTGCTGCTCAACACTGACTGGGATCACATCAAGTACTTAGTGGTAGACATGCTGCCAGGAACAGGTGACACCCAACTATCAATATCACAATTAATACAAGTCACCGGTAACTATTATAAGTAGTAGTAGTAGAGTCACCGGTAACTATTATAAGTCTAGTAGTAGAGTATTCTTGGAACCTGTTGAGTGTGTGACCAGATCATCCTGGGTCACAAAGTAGTTGCTGTAAAGTTTAATAAAATAAATGGTTAATAGTTTCCAAGATGTCTTATAATTCCTTCCATGTAGTCCAAGTCTTAAAAGATGGTTGGTTGTATTCTCTATTCACAGCTATTGATGAATCTATGAGTGTAGAAAACTGGATTTATCTTGTGAATTACCTGTAAAGCAGTAAGGGAGGAGAGTGTGAGGGTGTTAGTAGTGTGTGATTTTGAAAGTTGTGTTTGTGTGTGGGTGTGTGTTTGGAAAGGGTCTGCTTGTGTGTGTGTTTGGGGAATGATGTGTGTGTGTGTGTGTGTTTGTTTAGTAATACTTCCAGATTATAGTGACTATACGGAACACAGGTTGGTAAGGTGCAGTGAAAAAAAAAGATGTAGGTTGTGCTTGGATCATATTTTGCACTTACAAATATTCTTCCGATGTACATTATTAAACAAAGTGTCTACTCCCCAAAGTTAGTCACAATATAAAATACCTTTGGTCCCACACCTCAGTTGATATTATTCTACTGTCCAATACATTATGATATGGTCACACTTTTTTGGTTCTTAGTTAGCATATCTTTAGTGGAAATTCCTTTTACACACTTCATTATTTCATGCTAAACCCTTGTTGGATCCACACGTGTTAACCAATATTTGTTGATTTAAGAATATAAATGTGAGCACATCAAAATGGCAGGTGTTAAAGAGTATATTGTTACATTAGTAGATAGATTCATGGTTCCATACATACTTTGTCACAAACTACATAATCAATTACCACCCGATTACAAAACTGTATGCTACACGTGTCTCCAAATGATGACTAGGAATGTGAAGGAAATTACATCATCATTGTTGAATATTAGTAGTGTTAAGAAATAAATACATGATTACTTTATCCGAGTTCACTCATTACTCATCATAAATTATGGATCTTTTCTCGGTATATCGAGCCTTTGTTAAAATGGACAGTTTACGAACATGAGCACTGTCAAAATCAATATGTATTTTGCATTAATTTGTTATAAATACAAAAACCACTTGAAAATTTGAAGTTTGAATTAAACTTTCAGATCCATATTGAATGTTTTTTTAGTGTTCATTTAATTATAGTTGATGTAGTAATTTCTTCCATACAATTCAAAATTGAAGTTAATTTGACCTTAATATATAAAGATTCATCACTTCATTCCTGATTCTGTGGCGTCAGTCAAGGAAATATAGTCTTTTAAACCTGACAAACTGAACAAACTCCACGAGCCAACGTTAGTCTGTAATGAAATGCCGAGACCCAATGCCAGCGGTGCATCCATTGACTTATTCATTAAACTGTTATTACTGATTCTGATTAATAATATACCCGCACATATTACGTTAATACTTCTTAATACAGATTTGAATTTTGTGATTATTGTTTTTAAGTTTTTTAAAAATATTAAATGATTTAATTGCAAAGTCAATTTAAAACCATAATAACTTTAGAAAAAAGATTCATGTAATTGTAACCCTATTACAATATCCAATTAGTGTTTGGTTTACAAGCTGATGTTGGCTCACGCAGCTTGCCAAGTTCAGTCTCAATGAACAGATTATAATTATACTAAAAAATATTTATACATACCCCAAAATAATGAAAAAATATATTTTTCAATATTACCATACTGTATGTACATAAGCTGCATTAAAATAGTAGTATCACATTATTAATTTGTTCAGTTATACTTGAAGAATAACAATATGTAATATTTCCTTAATTCCCACAGAAGGACTTTAGGCATATTAGACATTATATAGATGGACATTTCTAATGCATACTTAAAAAACCAGGAATGCACACACACATTAATCAAGAGTGAGATTCACTTACACCATTTACCACTTCTACTACTACTATTACTATCAATACTACTAATACTACCACCCATGAAAAATAACACTTCTATCCCCCTATATTATATTTTGGAGGGAATCTGTGTAATGATTGGCATGTACTGTATACAATGATAGCTGCAGCAGCAGTACTATATTACACCTTGGATCACACCTGTCATGGATATCACGTATAAGAGTATGTATTCCCTCTCCACTGCATCCCTTGAATACCACACACTGATGAAATGTTAATATATTGGACATAACCACAAAGGCTCCCAAACCTAACTCATCATCAACACAACACAACAAAAACTACTCAACTTTTAGATTTCCACAATCTTGTCTCGTTAAAATAATTTTCTATTCTATACCTATTTATAAATTTTTCTTCATAACATAATAATGATTGTGTGTGTGTGTGTGTGTGTGTGTGTGTGTGTGTGTGTGTGTGTGTGTGTGTAGACATTACACTTCCATGGGAGGGACTTTGAAGCTGAATAAATACTTGTCCGGGTTGACAAGCTACCACACACAAGGTACAGGAGTAAAAGCTTAAAGGTCGCCAATGAGTGACAGAGCAAAGGGATGAGTGTGAATACACACTGTAAGGGTGAACACTATCACACCCAATACATACATGATGATTGGCCCAGGGCCCCTCTTCACCCACGTGAGAGCAGCTGACTCAAACCACCCACCCACCCCTAGCTCACAGGGGCAGTAACCTCTGACAACAGTGAAAAGCTTTTTATCGTGCCTGAGCAGGGCTGGAATACAGGACCACAGAATTGCAGTCAAGCGCGCTACCACTGTACTAGCCAGAGCCAGAGTAAGAGTAAGAGTTTGTAGAATTTTGGCCTCTGAGAGCGCAGCTAAGGTGGGCTTCTGCTGTGCCCAGGAAAGGAGATTATTGACATACATGCATCCACCTGGCTAAGTGATAAGTGTCAAGGCTGGATGTAAGGGGCGCTGTAAGCCATGAAGAAAATTTGAACCACTAATCTTAAACAAAACAACTAACTACACATTAAAAAGCATAATCAGTTCTGCTTTAGAAACTCAAGTCATATAATCCTTGACGTAATGACAGGCAGACAATACTTATAAAGAAGCTTGACTTAGCATTCTGTAATGACAAAACAGTGCTACCAAAGGCACAATGAGGCAGGACACTTGGGTGTTGGTAATGGTGGTGTCTGAACTACAGAGTATTTTTTTTTTTTCGCCTGGGATATCATGATTTTAAAAAATTCATATCATTCATTTATCATCTTTCATAACCAAGAAGAAAAAGCATTGAAAGAAGAGAAGATACTGTACTCTATGACTCTCTGGACAAAAGGTGAGTCTGTCTGTCTGGACTTAAAATTTTCTTACCATAATACATTTCCCTAATTACTACTACATGTTACCTATCAATATTCCAATTCCATCAGTTTTCCAGCATGAATTTCAGAGCGCAGTCTCAAATTTCCCGAGTTGACACATCAATGTTTTCGGGAGGCACTGTTTATGTTTGTTTTGATGGCACTGTACTCAGAATTAGCTCAGAACTAACCAGATTATTGATAGTCAACCTGTACATATTTCCACACATATTAAGAATGGCATACGGACGATTAATTATCTTCACCTATACACAAGGAATCACTTAGCTAGATGGTCACCAATACTTGGGTTCAGGTGTATAAATTAACCGAGATATTTCATCAACTTCAAACGGGTTACAGATTATTCTCATGATGAGTAAATGCAATACTAAACTGTTGCTTTTAGGCAATAGAGTAATACAAGTTATTATTGTTATCTAATGGAAGCAAAGTAAATGATAGTTACTGTATGAAGAACATAAAGTAATACACAGCTGTACTCAATGACTAGACAACTCAAACGTGTCTGAATATTCTCTCAAAAGCAGCACCGTATTATACACTGCAAGCAACAGACGGCTCTCACCTAACATAAATACATAAAACAATAAGGAGGCTGCAAAAGGCCAGTTGACGTACACAAGGCATCTAAAAGTACCTCAAATACTGTTAACACAAAAACTACCACTTCATATATTAACAGGAAATTTGAGATTCTTCTTTTGATAATACTCAACCATATGATAGACTTATATATCCAACATGACAGAATCCCTAAAGGTTATGATTATATATATATGGAATTTGATTGTATACGTAAAAGAAGTTGACTGTATACGTAGAAGAGGAAGTTCAGTGTATGCGTAAAATATTATATTATACCTAAAACTTTTGTCCACATAAACAATAGTGATTAATCCTGATAGAAGGAACAATTATGTAAATGCTAATGCTACAAGTATGATTAGACAAAGGCAAATGTTGTTATAAATGTTCTTAAATATGTTTTTAAATATGTATCTGAGATGATAATTAAAGTTTGGGAGTAAGTACCTCAGGTAGTAACTTTTTTTTAACACAAACTATCTTAATAATAATAATGTCTTGAATATGATAACAAAATACTTTTCATCTTCATTTGGATTGTTGTAAAAGTCTACTTGAAACACCAACAACTCTCTCTCCTTCTTTTGATGTATTTAATTACGTGTTTCATAGTTTATCTAATTAACCCTTCCTCCCTCCCCCCCTCTCTCTCACACATACACCTCCTTCCCTTTCTCTCCAGCCGATAACTTTCCAAGGACGGTGACCTTACCTAATCTTAAAAGGCTGGTAACCTTACCTAACCTTACAAGGCCGATAACTTTACCTAACCTTACAAGACTGGTCATCTTAATGTCCTGCAGAATTTTGTCTTAATTTATTGGTAAGAATGTTTACCTCAGTGGTGCGGTGGTTAGCACGTCTGACTATGAATCTGCTGGCCCGAGTTTGATTCCGGACAAGGACAGTCGGCACGCAGCTCACCCAGCTGTTCATCTTCCCACCACAGACTCAAAGGCCAATGTGACGGGAGATGAACACACGCACACACAGCTACAGTGTGTACCAACAGTTTATTATTATTATAATGTGTAACAAGACATCCACTTCTACCCAGCAGACACATTATCATAGACGTAATAACTGTTACGTTCATCTTTTTCATCTATTATCAAATCATTTATGACTGTTTTAGGTTTATTCCTTTAAACTTTTCCCCAAATATGTTGTTCCAAACGCTTGACAAACACACACGTCGGCCGCTGTGTAAGAGTTAATTAAGGAGAATAATGTAGAGTTGCTTTACAAGATAACATATGTTGATTTAATAATAAGTGTTCTATGTGATGAACACTTGCTATGGAAGACCACAAATGGTATATGTCATTAAAAAAAAAAAAAAAAAAAAAAAAAAAAAGTGTATATACATACTCTATATACCGGACTATAAAACAAGATTTTTTGCCAAGTTTAAGGCTTCTAAGTCTAAGGGTCATCTTATACACCGAGAATAAAACACAAACCTATAACTCTGTGGTGCCCGGGGGGGGGACGGGGGCGTTATTTTTATATTTATTTATTTTGTTAATTGTTGTTCTGTTATTCTATTCTTTATTTAATTAATTTGTTTTACTTTCACTTCACTGCTGAAGGACCACCAGTGTGGTGCCTTGTCATTAAATTAACTTCGAATGGGGAACTCTCATGGCAATTAAAAATATATTTACTTTGATTAATTATATTAATTAATGGTTCCTGATGTTGGATATTTCCCTGGATATTAAGGAAAGAAAGCTGCCACCACCCCCAAAGGTTTAGTGAGAATTAGGGGATTCTCAGGGAATTTAATTTCTTCCTAAAGGGAAGTTAAAATATTCGAAAGAGAAAATAATTACTACCAGGGAAATATAGGCGACCAATGAAAAGAAAGGGGGAACTGATTTAACAATTTAGTTATTTGGTAGAGTGGACTGAGTTTCAATAAGGCACATGGATTCGTGGATTTGTTTCATATCCTTTTTCAAGAGTGTTGAGCCCCTCCCTATTAACATTACCAACCAACAGAGGTTATTATAATACGAAATCACTTCTTTAGATTTACTAGTTATTTATTTACTGTATAGTTGGGATGGAATATACCTTAAACATACTAAGGCATCAGAAGCTTAACTGTTTACAACAGAGAAAACGACCATAAGCGTACACACTGAGTTGGTCTTCCTTTATCTCATTCAGAGATATCAATTCTTTTCATACACTAAAACAAACTTTATACCCTTAACTCCCTTCCCTAATTATGTCACCCTGTAAATGTTGTGAATTTAGTAACTGTACCTGAGAGTGGTTAAGTAACCTTTTTCTCAAGAGAATTTTTCCTAAACTAGGGTGAAAACATTACTTTCTGGGTTCAACATTTCCGACATATTCATCTTCCACGAACATTGAATTTCCTTCCTACCCTGAAGAACTAACAAAAAAATTACTTTGGCCAACCTAATACAACTACATCTTAAAACAAACCCACGTGGTTCCCTTATACAACAAAGAAAAATATCTTAGATGGGGCATAATTCACCCCGTGGTTTGACATTACTAACAAATACATAGTGGGAAATGTGTTCACTGTATAGGTGTGATGGTGGAGTCCTGCGAACACAATCAAGGGTGAGCCACGAATGATAATTCACTTCCTTAACTCAGAAGTTAATACACAGTCACAATAACATAGAGATTACCGGGAAAAATATATATTGTACACTATGAAATATTATTTTGAAGGGGAACAGGGGACACAGGAGGCCATGCGGTTTTGAAACCACGTTGTCCTTCTTTAAGAGAAGGAAATTGATATTATCCACTTATAATAGATCTCAATAGGAGTTTACATGTATTGTCAGACTACTGGGGAAGATTGTGGACTATATAATAATGGCGAGAGGTATTGGATTTCACAAATATTGAGGGATTTCGAGAGCGATGTCACTCACCTGCGAACACAATCAAGGGTGAGCCACGAATGATGCTCTCTGGGAAAAAGGCGGGAGATGAGAAGGGGGAAGGGGGGGGTTTCGAGGATATTCCTCCTTTGATCTTATTATTAATTGATTATTGAGACGTGAAATAGTTATCAATTTATAGGAAATTAATTTTGACGCTAAATAAGTGACATTTAGATATCTATTGAATCTGATCTCTGGATTACTATATAAGGGAACATTTTTGTCTACGTGACTTTTAGCACGTCCCGGGCCTCCGGGGGCATGATCGCCTCACATGATGCAATATTACGTCATCCTTAACAAAGTTTTATGGGAAGATAACTAAGTAGGTTAATTATATTAGACTATGGAGAGCATTTTGACAAGTTAATGACTATTAATAGTGATTAGATTATGATATTAATTTCTTTCCATAGAAAACTGTCTGGTGGGAGGGGTTGACTGCATAGGATTTGAAAGTTTGGAAAAACAATTCTAATATAAACCTTAATATAAACATATAGCATAAAAGTATGAATGATGTGAGTAAAAACATTTATATAATGCAGTATCCCCTTGGGAATACAGGATCTAAGGGCAGACTAAACATAACAAAAAAAAGGTACATTCAGTAGGCCTATTTGAAATTAAATTGGAAGCATCACACGACTTTTCCCTCCGGGTGAAATGTTTTTACTCACTAATAATAAAAAAAAAATTACATCCTAACAGGTTTACCATTTAGGAACTGGTTTAGTGGTCACTAAGGTTACAACCCACCTTGGTTTTCCATCAGTCTAACATTCACTCGACCTTACCCACCACTCCACTACTTCTGCAGCCCTTCCTGGCTAAAACACTGGCAACGTAATATGTGGTTCCTGAGAAACCAATTGCCTGGCTACTGCTGCTACTTGGCTGTAGTTCAGATTATTGTAGGGCACACCCCAGTCCACATACTCATGAGAGAAGTATGGATGATCTCGTCAACTGTACAAGATCCCGGACACTCGGTAGCTAAGTTGAGCCTTCCCTACCCTTGGCTTTCACACCAAAACAAACAATAACATAAATTCTCAGTCATTCATCTTCATTTTCTCACAACATTCGCATTCAATCACCCTTCATTCGTTTCCGCAGCAAGTGGTCATACAGGAAGCATTTGACAGAGCTTAGGCTACGTCCTGATGTCTCCTCCACCTCCTAACACCGGCAGACTGTAGCTTAGAGGCCTAATCACACTACTACCAGGTGTGATTCCCTCACGTTAAAGTGGCCTACAGCTTCCTGAACTAGTCCATTGTGTGAACTACACACAATCCTGTGAACTTATCTTCTAGTTTAAAAGTTCACCACTCCTTCAGGGCTCAAACTAGGCCCGGGGGAATTAAGGTGGATAGTCTAACGACCTGTCACACCTGGGTCGATTCACAAGCAACATACCTCCAAGGGGACTAACTTAGCACCACTAATTGTCCAAACCTGTTCCTCTACACCTTAAAACTAACACCCATTGTGGCATAGTTCTTTGGGGTTGTTTCTGCCCAGCCACTGTATCCACACTCCTCAATACATCGCTCAGGTCCACCACACAGCCGTGGAGGCATCGGTTCATCATTGTCTTTCCCGGCACACAAAACTTCCAGAGGAGTCAGTAACCACTCCTCTTTGTCCACATGTGGCTTTGGTCTTGACTGCCATGTGAAGACTGAGGATCCGATGTCTCCTGTAGAGATCTTGAACTGCTGCGACACGGACTCCAATCCGTTGTCGTGGACCATAGACTGGGGCATTCCGAGGCCTGCGACGTACTGCTCCATGCTCTCCAGAACAGTGTGTGTGTTTTGTTTGTGTTGGAAGTTTAGGGTGCCTCTAAGTTGTTGAATCTTTAACTCACTAACCTTACTTAATTTCATCACCAAAAAAAAATAAACTCGAGCTTTACTAAATGATTACGGCAATGTGGGCAAAACCTGACACAATTAGGTGCCTAATTAAACAAAAATAACATCAACTTGCTTCCACAAAATCATTATCTTCCTTTACATCTAACGTTTCCCGAGTTATCCAAACTATAGCG
>JAXIVD010000019.1:475379-500379 GCA_036785275.1 Cancer borealis
ACCTAACTATGTTCAGAGGCCTTATAAGATAGGCCCACATAGGAGGAGAGAAGTTCACCTCACACAAACAATATATGTGATTAATGTAAACCAAATTATTAAGAGAGAACGAGATTAAGCCATATCTACATATGTAAGTAAGTAAAAGTAAAGTAAATGTTTTATTTATTATTTTTTTAAATAATCTGTAGGGCATCTGTGTTGGTACATAATTTGCATATCACACACACTACCACTCACATACATACACACACTACCACTCACATATACACACACACACACACACACACATACACGGTCCGCTTGCGTAGTGGTTAGCGCACTCGGCTCACAACCGAGGGGCCAGGGTTCGATCCCCTGGGCGGACGGAGATAATTTGGGTGTGTCTCCTTTCACGTGTAGCCTCTGTTCACCTAGCAGTGAATAGGTACGGGATGTAAGTCGAGGGGTTGTGACCTCGTTGTCCCGGTGTGTTGTGTGTGAGTGGTCTCAGTCCAACCCAAAGATTGGTCACTATGAGCTCTGAGCTCTTTCCATAGGAGGACGGCCGGCTGTCTCGAGAGAGACCAGCAGCAGACTGTGACAGTGAATTACACTACCACTCACATATACACACACTCACACATCACTGTTCCTCAGAGTTGGAGTAAAACGTTCACATTACAATATAAATATTTTTAAACCTACTCTCATTCAAGCTTCCACTCCTTACCCTCCACTCCATCTCTCCCCCCTCCCCCCACACACACAGGAGGATAATATTTCCAGTCTTCTGCTCCTGCCGGCATTACAAGGTCACAAACCCTCGGCTTACTCCTGTACTTATTTAACTGTTAAGTGAGCAAGGGTTACAGCATTTAAGAACACAAACACATTCTGTCTTCACCCGACCTGGAACCCAGCGTGCTAACCATTACACCAGAGAGCCGGTAATTGTTATTGTTCTTACTTTCAGGTTAATTATTGATATTTATGAAGAAGAAAAAAAACTGACTACACCAAAAATGTTGCTGTTAGAGAGATTCAGGCATTTTTGCATTTAACAAAATACAAAAATTAATGTTCTCACTCTGCATTACACACTATTTAATTAAACTTACGAAGAGTATAAATCACTAACCTTTGAATATATCCTTGGTACACGTGAGGCAGATGTACTCTCCTGCATACTACTGTACCGAGTACAACGGGCCAACTATCATTACGGTGATTCCTTTGCGGAATCACCGGTAAATCCTCGTATTCTCGACGCTCGTTAAGATACCTTGTTATGGTTAGAGTAGGTACTACTAGCGAAAGAGGATGATGGGAAAAACGCGTGACGTCACTGGAACTGAGGATATATATACCGGTCTGGGCGGGAGGTCAGTCACTAGTGTTCCGTGACCCCGCTCCAGACAGGTAAGCCTTCAGTGTTCCTAAAAGCCTTGCCACACTTGAAAAAACATTGTTATTAATATCTAACAGTAAATTGTCCTCCCGGATACAGCTGCCGAGAGGACCAGCAAAAGACTGTCTTTCGGTTGGTGTTTGACGAAGGCTGCATGTGGAGTTGCTTCTCAAACAAGGACGACGGCCAGAAGGACCCAGTGACTCTCAAACAATATTTGTGGCGTGAGTGTATTTTGGTCGTTTTCCATCAGTTCCCTCACGTATAGTTAGGTAGGATAGAATAGGAATATTTGTGTTAAGGTATATGTTTATGTTTGTGTCGCTAAGGGTGGATAAGCATTTGTAAGAGCACCACCACGGATATAGCGAGTACTTTATTTATTTATTCATCATTAAAGTTAACCATTATTTTTATATTCGTTTTCTGTTCATATACCAACGACGGACCCTCGGTACACTACCATCACCTCTTGTTATCTTCTTAACATTCAACATCAGGAAGTTGTCTGTCACCCAGAATATAAGCGCCTGCAAAACACACACAAGAATCAGATCATGTTTGAATTAATACAACATTCATATTATATTCACCACAATGACACCAAAAGAATATAAGCGCCTGAAAAACACACCCAAAGAATTACATCATATTGAAATTACTACAACATTCATATCTTTATATTTACCACAATGACAATAAAACTTTCACATCATAATATAAGCATCTGAAAAAACACACCCAAGAATCAGACCATATTGAAATGAATACAGGTTGACTATCAATAATCCGGCATGAGCAAATACCTAATTCTGAGTCCAGTGCTATCAAAACCTAAACATAAACAGCGCCTCCTGAAAACAGTGATGCGCCAACTCGGGAAATTTGAAACTGTGCTCTGAAATTCATGCCGGAAAACTGATGAAACCGGAATATTGATAGGCAACCTGTATCAAATTCATATTATATTTACCACCATAACATGAGAGTAAAACTATCACATCATAATACAAAGAGCTCCTATACTTCAGTACTTACATTAACAAAGAAAAGTATGACCAGCACCACCACCACCAGGACTTGTGATGGGCGCCAAGATCAGTTCTCGTACACTTGCCCAGAATTGTAGCGCCATGTAACCCTGTAATAATGATCTTCTCCACTACCATTATGTCCACGTACAGAGCACACTGGTTGCCCCACGCACGCACGGATGGTGGACGACCTGAGTAAAGGTTAACAATATATTATCCAGTAATATTATACAGAAGAACTAAATTGTGTGTACATGAACATGAGATTTGGTAAATATGGTTTTGTTAAGATGGTAAGTGTTAGGTTAGGTGCACAGGAGCTGCCTTGTGTAGCCTCCTGATTTTCTTATGTTTTTATGTTATATAAGCAAAATATTATAATCTAAACTATATTATAATTTGTATATTCTAGTCAAAATGTAAATGTTTGTACAACCCTAATATGTGCCAGTAGCAGCGAGATTAAAATGAACATGTGTAAAGTGCTGATATAAAACTATAAAACCATTAATAGTCTGCCTTGACACTTTCTCCTTGATGATGGTCTGATCTGACATAGCCCCAGAAATGTTTGGTGTTCTTTGGTGCATCCAGTGCCTCATGTTTCTCATAATTAAACTTGGTATACAGTGTTTTCTGTCATCAGTGGCTGCCTCCATTTCCTGGTTCTGGCTCTGCATTTTCACTGTGATCCGTTTCTCCACTCCAGCTACTTTTACACTAACACTCTTCTCCACTTCACTTTGCATGTTTATTTTCAATTTCTTCTATTTTCTTTGTATTTATGTCCACTTTCTCCTGTCTTTAATTATTTTTTCCCTTGTCCTCTAAATAACTAGCATATCTGCCTGGTCTTTTTCTCTCACTATAATTATGATGGAGTGAAAACAATTGTATTAGAGTACTCACCATATTCTCCAAAGATGATGGTGGGCCATACTTTCTTCTGTCCTATATAGATACTGAAACGAATTCCTGCCCAGATGATTGCCAGGCCTACAGTGGAGTCCAACAGGAAACTGATGATGTACCTATGGAAATACAGATAAGTATTACATGATAAGATAAATATAATGATAATTAACCTCTGCTTCCCTAATGATAGGATGAATGTAACAACAAATGATATACCTAAATAAAATAAAGATTGCTATTAATAAATCACCATGAGTAGATGAAGTACTTCCTCACATATTGAAGGAGTGTGAGAACATAATTAGCGTAGCATTACCGGATATATTTAATAAGTCAATAGCCTCAGATGTACCAAGTTTGTGGAGACAAGACGAACATTATTCCAATCTTTAGAAAGGGCGATAAAAGTGTGATGACCAATTACCAGCTAATTAGTCTGACATCAGTAATAGGTTAAATGTTAGAGTCTATTATTTTTAAGAAAGTACGGCAGCATATAGAGGTGCATGAATTAATTACTGATTCTCAGCATGGGTTCACTAAGGCTCAATTGTGTCTCACTAATCTTGTATCTTTTTATAGGCAGTAGGTAAGGGCTTAAACTATAATAAAATATAACTAGATTTCAGGTATTTGACAGGATGCCTCACTAGAGAATGTTGATAAAAGTTAAGGCCGACAGGATAGATGGTAAGGTGTATAGTTGGATTAAATTGTAGCTTACTGGTAGGGAACAAAGGGTTCAGATTAACGGTAAAAAATCTAATTGTGGTACAGTAAATAATGGAGTCTCTCAGGGATGCGTATTTGACTCATTACTTTTCATTGTCTATATAAATAATTTGGATTCTCTCTAGTTCTGATGTCTCTCCTGTGATGCTTGTAACTCCACCTCAAGTTCGTGTATTGAAGACCCGAGCTGGAGATATGAAACACCTCCACCCTCTAGCCTTCCACTTTACTGTCCTTTTGTTTCTATCAAGTAGATATTGTAGTAGTAGTGTAGCTAAACAGACAGCCTCATTAGGTCTAGTAGGACTGTTCTTCCTATGTAGTCTTCAGGCTCTATAACCTATCTCTGTTACACCTTACTACTTCAGTCACCTTCAGGTCTACTGTAACACCCTTTCTCCTGTCAGGGGTAAGGCTGCTCCAGGAGAAATTGACAAGTTCGGATTCCTTTATCAGATGTGTTTCATACCTAAATGTCTGAAGGAAGGATAGATAACCCTGTTTGTTCCCTGTAATTGTTGACTAATTATTCTCATGGTTTCTATTATTTGTCTATATACTGTGCCATTAACCTCTTATGGCCAAGATATTGATGATGGAACCGGAATATTGATAGGCAAGCTGTATTATTATTATTATCATTATTATTTACTTACCATGTACACGGGTCTCCCTTGAATGCTTCTGAGAGGAACACATTACAGAAGTGGACGATCATTGCTCCCAAACCTTGCTTAGACGTGTCATAAAACCATACAAGCCATGATCTCCGGTGCTTCTTGGGCTCACAGAATCTTTTCACTAGGATAAACAGTTAACATTAGCATACACCTCTAGAATGTATAGGAGAATATATGCCAGTAAAATAAAATGTGCCCTCACTATAATAAAAAAAAAGTTAACATTAGCATACACCTCTGGAATGTATCTAGAAGAATGTATTATTTGTATGGCAGTAAAAATAAAATGTGATACAGACAATTGAAGGAAGGAAGGAAGGAAGGAAGGAAGGAAGGAAGGAAGGAAGGAAGGAAGCATGAAAAAGATAGTTTCTACTGAATTGAAGAAGGAAATCAGGAATGAAGGAAGGAATGAAAAAAGGAAAGCTGAAAATTACATATGTACAAATTGACTGCGATACTTACATATTAATAATCCGAATGCCAGTGATGCTAACAGTACTTGCACGAACCATTCATAGCTATCCGTGAGTGCATCTTTCCCACACACACTCGCATCAACAGTGGAATTAATCACAGGAACAGGAACGGGCTGGACATTAATTGACATTCTTGTATCTTGAACATGTATTGAACTATGGTAATAATTAGTGTTCTTTGGTATACTTGGTTGATCAGCTTGAGATAATTAGAGATGAGTAGACATCCATCGGAGGAAAATATATATAGTTATCATTTTATGTCTCCACCAGAATACTCTAAATAATTGTAAAGACGTAAGTTTAGCACTATGCAATTACGTCACCAATTGAGATTTTTTTTAGCCAACCTAAGTTTATAAATACTTTTCAAAATCAACCTTTGTATTTATATTGGCCTGGTGGTGTAACAGTTAGCACGCTGGACTCACAACCTAAATGTTCTGGGTTGGAATCCCAGGTCGAGTGAAGACAGAATGTATTTGTGTTCTTAAACGCTGTAACCCTTGATTACAAGTATAACTGGTCTTAGTGGACACAGCAAGAAACTATTCAAGCGTAGAAACTGGCTTGTCCTATGGAGGAATAACTTTTCTCAGTGTGTCATTAACGAGTGGAACCAGCTAGCTGAACAAGTAGTGTCATCTCCTCCCATAAATGCATTTAAATCTAGGTTTAAAGTATACACACAAAAGGACCTCAGTATGTATATTATATCCCCCCTTGATACTAACAAGAGCTGTCACACAAAGCCAGCCAAAGCCAGTTAAAACAATCAATGAAATTATATTCAAAAGAAGCTCAAACATAAGCAAATTGCTTTCATACAAGCCGTATTCACTGGTAATTTCACCTAACAGTAAAATAAATCCAGGAGTAAGCCAAGGATTTGTAACCTTGCAATCCCGGCAGGAGTGGAAGACTGAAAGTTCTACCTCCTGTGTGTGTGTGTGTGTGTGTGTGTGTGTGTGTGTGTGTGTGTGTGTGTGTGTGTGTGTAATTCATTGTACTGTCTGCTGCTGATCTCTCAGTCACACAAACTAGATTATTTTGCATCAACATTCACGTGTAATTTAATTTTAGTTGGTAATGAATAACCTAAATCTAACCTAATCAACAGTGGTACCCTACGCATTATAAGGAAGAAAAAAATGAATAACAAGGAAGTCTTTTAAATGCATCTTGACCAAAGTAATTAATTCAAGGCTATCGTAATAGCAAAAAAAATGTTATTATTTTACATCTTAACCTGAATGCTCTATAGAATTCAGGGTTATATTTTTACATTACCTGATGCATTTTCAGATGATTTTCTTAATTATATTTCCGTCGCTAATTCTTAGCTTGTGAGATATTCAATGTTTTCTATAAGACTTTCTTTTGGGAATTAGGGAAAGTTTAGCTTGGTTTGAACAAGGTTCTGTTATTTGTCAATGTAGGTTAACATTTGGTTAATTTTGGTTTTGTTATGTTATGTTAATTTAGAAGACATCAAATTTTTTCTATGACCAAAAGGCGAGGATTGACGAGGTGCAGACGCCATTTTATTTGGTAGAAACACGCCTTTCTAGTGAAAATGTAAAATTTTACCCAAGAAATTCTTACCAATGCACGTCATTATTTCAAAGCTATCGTAATAATAAGGAAGTGTCTTTAAAATCACCTTGGTGTTGTTTAGGGCTGCGACGATTCAGTCAATCATGAAAAAATGCACCTTGACCAACGTAATTAATTCAAGGCTATTGCAATAACACACACACACACACACACACAGTGTGTTAGGCTGTCCACATTGAATTTATTTTCCATCAAAGGCAGATTACTTCGTGCTGATTTGATCTTAGTTTGGAAGATCATGACCGGATTGTGTCCTTGTTTATGTGATATGTTTGAGAGAGTGACTCATGGTCGTACAAGAGGTCATAGTAAAAAAATATTTATGCCCGTCATTCAACCGAAGTTAGATCGCGCTTCTTCTCAGTAAAAGTCATCGATCTCTGGAATTCTCTCCCTGAAGAAGTGATTTCAGCAAAATCTGTCCAGGCCTTTAAACGTCTCCTTGCACATTGTCTTGGTCCTCGTCTCTATGAGTTTTGTTAGATATTTTCCATGGTAGTTTTGTGCTGCATCTAACATTAGCCAACCACTTCGTTGTTTTTCCTATACTTCTCAAGACCTTCTGGTTGGATGATGCAGCAGAGACTGATGAGGGATGCAAGACCCTCATCATGGTAAGAAATCATGGTAAGAAATACACACACACACACACACACGATAAACTCAAACATATACATACAAAACACCAACATTAAAATATCTTCTTCTTCTTCTTGGGAATTTGATGGGCCGTGCAGGCTGTGGTGTCACAAAACATTAAAATATCAATTTTCATCCAAATAATAACAATAATAACAAACAAAATATTTACGAAACTTACCTAGTCACAGATCAACTTCACGTGTAAGCCATTAATCTATACCTACGAGGAACTACAGTACTGCTACATCCAGTATCAGTGTTAAAAATGCCCAAGGTAGTATCAAAATGTTATTAATAAGGCTTATAGAGGTACATGTTGTTGTTGTTGTTGTTGTTGTTTAGGGCTGCGACGATTCAGTCGATCATATGAGCCCTGGTGAAGTCCTGTGAGGTTATCACAGGCGTGTTAGCTGACCCGTCTTCTTCAAGAAGGCGGTGGTGAGACGGATGACAGCTGGTTGTCGTGAGGGGTGGACGCCTGCTGCTGCTAGCAGAGTAGGCAGGTCAAAGGTGGTGACGTTCAGGGCCAGGAGTTGGGAGCGGAGTAATACTCGGTGAGAGTGGTAACGCGGACACTGTAGTAGGAAGTGTTCGATAGTCTCCTGAATGTTCCTGCACCACGGGCAGTGTGGGTCAGGGGACAGACGCAGGCGGTGTAGGTGAGCCGCGAGTGTTGTGTGGCCGAGGCGGAGGCGGGTGAGGGCGACATCTAGGACGCGGGATTGTTTCCGTATCCACGGCTGTGGTGAGGAGTCCCTGCGGTATTGGCCCATGGATGTGGTGTGGAGGGCATCTTGGAGGGTGTTGTCCCAGGCAGAGCGGCAGACCCGAGAGATGAGACGCTTTGCCGTGGAGAGAGGAAGGGAGAGAGGTGTAATGTTTACCTCCGACAAGGCCATCTTGGCAGCCGCGTCAGCGACCTCGTTACCTCTAACACCTGAGTGTGAAGGCACCCACTGGAAGATGATGTTCCAGCCCTCAGTGTGGAGGTGGAGGAGGGTCTGTTGCATTGCGTGGACGAGAGTTGTGGATGAGGCTGGGTGGCGGGAGAGGAGGAGATGAAGTGATGAGAGGGAGTCTGTGTATACCACAGCCTTGCCCTTAGTATAGATGGTGCAGAGGTGTGTAAGGGCTTGGTGGAGAGCGTAAAGCTCCGCTGTCACCACGTCTGTTTCTGGTGGAAGTCTCCACGTCCTGCAGATGGAGGCGCTAGGGTCATAGATGGCTGCTGATGTAGAAGGGGGTGCTGGGGATAGGGAGCCATCAGTAAATATTTTTAGGTGGTTGCAATATAGTGTCTTGTCCAGCTGGTGGAAGAGGGGAGCTGCTAGGATACTGGCAGATTGCTTGGCAAGAAGGCCAGGAATATGGAGGGCAAACATGTGTGAGATGTCCAGCCAGGGTGGTAGAGGAGAGTTTGGTCTTGTGGGCTGTGGAGGTGGTGGAGTCAGGCTGAGGATGTTATAGGCTTGCAGGGCTCTCACCTGCAAAGGTTGTCTGGCTCCAGGATGCCATGATGGTGTGTGTTGTGTCACTCCAGAGTTAGTGTAGAGAGTGCTAAGTGGATGGGAGAGTGGCAGGCTCATGATGCGGTGGTAGTGGTGGCATAGTACCTCCCTTCTGTGTTTGGCCAAGGGAAGAATGCCACTCTCAGCATGGAGGGAGATGATTGGAGAGGATTTCATAGCTCCCATAGAAATCCTGAGTGCGTTATTTTGTATGGTATCCAGCTTAGTGAGGGTAGATGATGCCGCTGACCCATATATGCTGCTGCCATACATGAGTTTGGGTCTGATGGTGGCAAGGTAATACTGGAGTATTAGATCACGGTTGGCACCCCAGCGAATACCTGCGATCCTCTTCATTATGTTGAGCCTTTTGTTACAGGCGGTGCGGAGGTATTCCACATGGCTGGCCCAGGAGAGACGAGGTCCATCCATGCGCAGCCCCAGGAAGGTATGTGTTGTAGAGTATGGGACGATCTCACTGCACATTGTTACTTGAGGGGGGGTGTGCAGTGTTTTCAGGGTGAAGCACATGAGTGTGCTTTTTCTTACACTGGGTGTGAGGCCCCAGGAGGTCACCCAATCCCCCAGCATTGTTGCGGCTTCTTGCAGGTTGGTCTGTGCCTGGGTTAGTGTTGGTGCCCTGCTGATGATGGTGATATCATCAGCATAGATGAGGAGGTGTGAGTGGAGTGGGATGTGGAGGTCAGACAGGAGTGTATTGAAAAGGAGTGGGCTAAGTATTGACCCTTGTGGTACACCTCTCTGTATGTGGTGTGAGGAAGACATGGAGGCACCTACTGCGGCCTGGAAGGAACGGTCAGTGAGGAAGTGTTTGACCCAGGTGAGAGTGGTTCCTGTGATGCCCATATTTGCCAGCTTATACAGGATCCCCGTGTGTGGTGCTGAGTCAAATGCCCCTTCCAGGTCTACAAAGAGGGTTGTCATGACCTGTCTCTGGCGGTAGGTGTCACATATGTGGTACTCCATTTGACCCAGCACGTCAAGGGTACTTCTGTGGGGGCGAAAGCCACACTGTTCCTCCCTTAGCAGGTGTTTTTCCTCCAGCCACCAGGTAAGTCTGGTAGTGACTAGTCTCTCCATTAGCTTCCCAATGCAGGAGAGGAGGGCGATTGGTCGGTATGCTGATGGGAGTGTGGGGTCTTTACCAGGTTTGGGGATGGGGATAAGGATGGATGGTTTCCAACAGGCTGGGTATTGCCCTGTCAGCCAGCTGGTGTTGTAGATAAGTAGGAGGCTTTTTTGTAGCTGTGGAGTGAGGTGTGTAATGAATTCATAAGGGATGTGGTCGTGTCCTGGTGCTTTGTTGGCTTTGAGCGTCTGGAGAGCTTTGGTCAGTTCCTGTGAGGTGAAGGGTTGTGTGAGTTCAGGAACGCCAGGAGAAACGATGGCACTGTTTATGACTTGGTTGAGGTCTGCAGGTGGGCGGAGGGTAGGAGGAATACCTATTTTTTGTTTATAATATTCTGCCAGTACTTCTGCCTTCTGAGGGTCATCTAGGGTTGTTTGGGTCTGGTTAGGACTTTGCAGGGGGATAGGGAGACGTGCCTTCGTGCCTTCCATGGAGTGTAGGAAGTTCCATGTTCTTTTTGTGGAGGAGGAGAAGGAAAGAGATGAGCAATGGGAAGCCCATGCTTTCCTCTTAGCTTGCGAGATGGTTTTGACACACATAGCATCCAGTCGACGGTATTCTTTGCCTGCCTGTGTTGTTGGAGTCCTGCGCCACATGTTCCAGGCTCTACGACGGGCCAGTACTGCCTGGGCACAGTCTTCATTCCACCATGGCTTTCCTGGGCGGTGGGGAGTGTGACGGGTGGTAAGGCGGAAGGCAGTCTTACCCGCTTCCTTCAGAGTCAGACTGAATGACTCGGCTGCCTCCTCCAGGGAAAGAGTGGAGAAGTCAGGAGGAGTTGTGAGGCCCGCGGCGTATCTTGACCACTCAGAGGATTTTATTTTCCACCGTGGCAGGCATCCAGGATGAGGTCTGGGAGCGGCTTGTGGGAGAGAGGCAAAAATAGGGAGGTGGTCACTCCCCATGTATGGGCCAGTGGAGAAGGTAGCATTGTGGAATCTTGGGTCCCCAAGAAACAAGTCCAAGACTGAGGATGCACCAGTGTAGGGGTGGAATCTGGTAGGTAGTCCTGGTGGGCTGAGTAGAGATAGATGGGGAGAGTCCAAGAGGATTTGGAACAGACTAGTACCAGGAGAGTTTCTGTGGTGAGGGGGTAGGTTAGGGTCCCAGCTGTGGTGGTGAGCATTAAAGTCCCCCATGATGAGCACTGGAGGTGGAAGGGAGGAAAAATAGTGCTCAAGTTCCTGGTAGGTTGCTTTCCCACCTGGGTTGTAGCACACTGCCACTGTGAGCCAACCACTTTGCAAGCCTACCCGGGCAGTGACTATTTCCAGGTGTCCATTCTGCCACGGTGGAAGTGTGAGGCGCGAGTGGACTGTCTCGTCACGAAGGGCGAGAAGGACTCCCCCACCGCGTCCCTGAGGACGGTCCTGCCTGTAGATGGAGTATCCAGGTAGGTTGAGTGTGAGGGTGGGGGTGAGCCAAGTCTCACACAGCCCGACCACTGAGGGAGTTGTGTCCTGCAGGTAAGACTGGAGTTCTTGGGATTTCCTGAGGAGAGACCTGGCATTCCAGAGTAGGAAGGTGAGTGTTTTTATGAAAAGAAAGTTGACATGAGAATGGAGAGGGTGGGCCACAATGCTGTTAAAATGTTAGGTACTGAGGTACCTTTCTGGTAAAGGTGGTAGCCTTTCCATAGAAGGCTGAAAAGGCTGGAGAGAAAGTTTCCTATGGGGGGTGAGGAGGAAGTGTTTTCTGGTGGGTAAGGTGGGTTTTGGAGGTGTTGTGGTGGTGAGCTGGTATGGCGTGAGGTGCGGTGTGTTTCCCGTCCTTGTCTTGCTGTGTTGTCCTGCTGATGGTGTACTTCTGCTGTGGTAACGGACTGGTGTATTTCGTTGTCTAGGTCAGGAGGGGTTGGGGTTGTTGGGGGTGGCAGGTAACCCGACTGCCTACGAGGAGAATTTCGTGGGTGGTACAATTTGCGTGCTGGTGGTGGAGTTGGGGCAATGGATGCGTCTTGTATAGTGTTTTCCTCTTCCTGGAGGGTCATTAAGGTGTTGTACCTGTTCTCTGTTGTAATTGAGGCGAACGAGATTCCTGGCTGGACTGTTTTAGCAGGTGGTGATGGGGATGTTGCTGGCTTGGGTGGTGGTGGTGGTGGCCTGTGAAGAGCCTGGGTTTTAGGCAGCTGTAGTTCCCTGAGTTGTTTGTTAATATCGGGAAGAGTAACCCCATCACGTGCTAGGGTACTGTACAGCTGCTGAGCGTCCTGGTTGTGAGGGCAGTAGGCAGACCTTGGACCATGTGACCCCCCACACTGGAAACAGTAGTACGGTCTGGTGCAGGTGTTTTCATTAAGGTGGAATGAATGTGGTCCGCTGCACCGTGAACAACGACTTGGTGACCTGCAGGTGTTGATGGAGTGTCCTATCTTTAGGCACCCAGGACAGCGTAGCATAGGGAGAAGGAAAGGCCGTGCCCAATATACAATTTGGTTAATGGCTACCTTGGTAGGTATGGTTCCCCTAACCTTGAGTCTTATCCACCTCCCTGTGGTGGACCTTGGAAGGCAGTGTGGTGGAATCCAGGTGATTTCCACTACCTCTTCCGTCCCGAAGGACTTGAAATCATCCCGGATCTCCTCTATGTTGGTGTCATCTGCTAGGGGCCCCACCCTGGCGTACTTGTAGTCTTCACCGTCACGGTCGGCCCTCCTACAGGTTATCTCCCATTCCCCTAATGTGAAGGTGGGTTCCTCTAGGTCTGGGATTTTGGAGATGTTGTGCTCCCACACTGCAACTATTAGGGATGACCCATTGCCCAGTGACCGTGTTTCTCCCTCGATGATGTACTTACCAAGGGATGACTGGTGGAGGGCATGGGAAACCCTGCTGGGGTTGGCAAACACTTTGGCTCCATTGGTGGCTCTAAGCATGAATGACGCCTTCACCAGGTGGTCTGTGGATGGATGTTGGTCCTGGGTGGTTCGTGGTGTTTTACCTGGCGTCTCGCTGCTTGGAGAAGGTGTCCTCGGTCGCTTGGCGATTGGTGGGAAGTCATCAGACTCCATGCCCATCCCGTTGTATCCGTGGCCGCTCGCCATCAAATTATCCTTATTAGCGTTGCGGTGGGCGGACATGTTTGTTTACCCAGAACACATCTTCGTACACACAAGTACTCCTTGTTCCAGTGTTCAAATTATCCTGTTGTTCCAGTGTTGTGTGTGTCACGGCGGCCGATGTAAACAAGAAAAACCTTGTTCCAGTGTTGTGGGTGTCACGGCGGCCGATGTCTCTCTATGTTCCTGTCTCTATGTTGTGTGTGTCACGGCGGCCGATGTAAACCGAGGTACATGTTAACACACAACTCCGCACTCCCCTCCCAGCCACTCCAAGGTAAACTTTCTTCTGTCAGTGTCAGTGCGAGTGTATTCGGCGCCAAGTACTCTGTTGACATACCCATTATAATAATTATTTATTCATTAAACTATTTATTTTATGTATAATATATTTTTTAAAGAGTGTTTTTGGTAATGTACTATCTGTTTATTTTAATGTATTTATTTTACAGCCGAACCAAGATGAATCTGTGTATTAATATGGCCGTACTACTAAAAATTAATCATTGCCAAGGCTTTAGAAACCAGGAAATGAGGATGATGAGATTTTTTTCTTATATACCTTCACCTATTACACACACACGCACACACACACAACGTCAGTACGTCACTCTGCACGCGAGAGAAATGAGTCAAATTAATGACCTATACGAGGCAGCTCCTTGTGCCCCACCCTTGGAATAATCTAATATTTAGCCATCCCATGTCATCCCTATCCATACTCTGATCCAACCGTCTTTTAAAGCTACCTATTGACTTATTACGTGTCTCCCCAGCCTATTCCAATCGTTCACGACTCTGTTAGTGAACCAATATCTACCTATGTCTGTCCTGAAATAACGGATTCAAACTAGAAAAATGTAGATCTAATAAAGAAATAGGCAGAAATTGGTTGACAAATAGGGTGGTAGATGATTGGAATAGACTCAGTCAGCAGGTAGTTAGTGCAAAGACAATAGGGAGTTTTAAGAGAAGACTAGACGACTTCATGGATGGGGATGGGAGGTGGGTTTAGGTAATAAGGCTGGTTAGGATTCATTTGTTTTCTTGCATGAGTAATGATGAGGATGATGATGATGAAATCGTGTCACTGTGAAATGTTATGCAGATACTATGGACAGAATACAGAAGAAAATTTAATATAAAGAGAAAAATCAAATTCAGGTATTATTGAAAAAAAAAGTAGAACATCGACCAAAGAAAGAGAAAGAAAGACTCCTCCCCCCTTCCTCCTCCCCCTTCTCCTTTCCCTCCTCCTCCTCCTCCTCCTCCTTGCTTTAATTCTAGTCAAATGTGTAATAACTGTTTCCAAATAATACTTTATTGAATAATTCTTTCCGATGTCCGAAAAATATACATTGTGCCAATTGACATCAGATTGACGCACATTTACACAGCAAGACAGACGGGACTGGATGGGATAATAAACATTGTATACATTGCTCATTACACGAATATAATCTTCAGCTGTAGGATGCTTGAAACACCCATACACACACACACACACACACACACACACACACACACACACACACACACACACACGATTCAATGGATTGACTGCAAAACGAGATTCAGGGAAGGAGAAAAGGCATCAAGATTGGATTTGCTGTTTACCAGTGATGCAGAAGCTATAGGAACAATAAATTATGAATGCCCTGTAGGCAAAAGTGATCATGTGCTAATTGAAATAGGTCTCAGTATAGAATCTTTAAGGACAAAGGAGGAGTACAAAGTGGAAAGATATAGATATTACAAAGCAAACTTCGTAGAAATGAGGAAATACTTTGAAAGTGTAAATTGGAGTTGTTTTGAGGAAGCAGATGATGTACAGGTGAAATGGGATGAGTTTGTCAAGATATACAATATTGCAGTGGACAGGTATGTTCCAAGAGGGAGAATAAATTTGAAAAAGGGTAAAGAATGGTACAATGTTAAGTGTGACAGGGCTAGAAAGTGCAAGGTGAGTGAATGGAATAGATGGAGGAAAATAGAGACGGAAACTGCATGGAGACGTTATGTGGAAGCTAGAAATGAATGTGTAAGGATTTTGAGGACAGAAAAACAAAATTATGAGAAGGACATTATGGAAAAATGTAGGAGTGACTCAAGATTATTTTATAGACATATTAACGGAAAAATGAAGAAAAGTGAAGGTATAACTGGATTGAAGGTTGATGGAAGAAAATATGACGAGGTACAAGAAATGGCGGAGGTGATGAATGAAAGGTTTCAAATAGTATTTACCGAAGAGGACGACTTTGACTTGGCAGATGAGGAGTCGACCGGAAACCAGTTGAGAGGAATAGAAGTAAGTCAGGAGGAAGTTATGAAATTGATGGAAAATTTGGCTGTAAATAAGGCGGCTGGTCCAGATGGAATTTCAAATTGGATTCTGAAAGAATGTAGAAATCAGTTGGTGGATAAAGTTTATAGCCGGGTGAGGTTGTCGTTGATGAAGGGAAAAGTGCCAAAGGATTGGAAAAGAGCAAATATTGTACCAATTTACAAGGGTGGAAGTCGAGAGGATCCACTGAATTATAGACTAGTGTCCTTGACGAGTGTAGTAGGAAAAATATGTGAGAAGATTATTAAGAATACTTGGATGGAATATCTGGAGAGAAATTATGTGTTGACAACATGCCAGTTCGGATTCAGGAGAGGGAGGTCATGTTCCTCAAATTTGTTGTCTTTTTATTCAAGAGTCATAGATGTTGTACAAGAGAGAGATGGTTGGATGGATGGGGTCTACCTGGATTTGAAGAAGGCCTTTGACAAGGTACCACATAAGAGACTGTTATGGAAGATAGGGAGGTATGGAGGAATTGGAGGACGATTGTTGGAATGGATGAAGGATTATCTTCATGAGAGGGAAATGAGAACGGTAATAAGGAATAATAATTCTTCAAAGTTGAAAGTTACTAGTGGAGTACCCCAAGGGTCAGTGCTGGGACCGATCATGTTTGGTATATATGTAAATGACATGGTTGAAGGAGTCGACAGTCATATCAACTTGTTTGCCGATGACGCCAAATTGGTGAGGAAAGTGCAGAATGTGAGAGATTGTGAGAAATTGCAAGAGGACCTTGATAAGATTGGTAGATGGAGTGAAAAGTGACAAATGGAATTCAATTTAAGTAAGTGCAAAGTCATGAAATTTGGCAAAAGCAAAAGGAGAGTGAACTATAATTACAAAATGAAAAATGTTAGTTTGAAAAAGTCGAAGGAGGAGGTTGATTTGGGGGTGACTATTACGCGGAGTTTAATCCCGGATAGGCATATAGATAAAATTACGGGAGAAGTGAGTAGTCTGCTAAGGAGAATCAAAATGACTTTTTCGTACTTGGAAGCCGATATGATGAGAAAACTGATTACTGCTATGATTAGACCGAGATTGGAGTATGCGGCGATTGTATGGTCCCCTCACACAAAGAAAAATATTAGAAAATTGGAGAGGGTGCAAAGGGCAGCCACCAAGATGGTACCGGAATTGAGAGAGTTCACATATGAAGAAAGATTGAGGAAACTGGAACTTCCTACGCTTGAGAGTAGGAGAGAGAGAGGGGACTTGATAGGAGTTTATAAAATGGTGAACAACCTGGATAGAATTGATGGAGAGTTGTTAAATCTGGAGGCCAGAAGTACAAGGGGACATGGAAAGAGGCTGAAGAAGGAGCGTTGTATCAGGGACATCAAGAAGTACAGTTTTCCGCACAGAGTGGTCAACACCTGGAATGAATTAAGTGGAGATATTGTAAACGCCACCAGTGTACACAGCTTTAAAGCCAAGTTGGATAAAGTAAGATATAAATACGGGACAATATGAGATTACTCCCCTCCCGTAAACCACAACTAGGTAAATACACACACACACACACACACACACACACACACACACACACTCACACACTCACCCCACACTGCACCACGTCCTTGTACCGGCCTGGCACTAGCTTGGCACCCCCGGCACCCCCTCTTTCAGGCACCACTTCATACACATCCGAAAAGAACTCCTTCCCTAGCATATCCTGAACCATCCCGCGAAACCGAACCAGCTGGCCGGACCGCAGGTGGTGCAGCGGACTCTCATTAAGCCATGGCAGCTGGTGGGAGGAAGGTTAGGTTAGGTAAGGTTAGATTAGGTAAGGTAAGGTAAGGTAAGGTAAAGTATGGTAAGGTAAGGTAAGGTAAGGTTTAGTAATGTAAGGTAAGGTTTAGTAATGTAAGATAAGGTTAAATTAAGATAAGGTTAGGTTAGGTTAGGTGAAGATAAGTTTTGGTTAAGAAGAATAAATTTGGGTTGGTCAGAAATACTTTTTGTCACATGTTATTTCTCGTAAACATTGGGAGTAATTAAGACAATTATCAAACCTATAAATAGAACTTTTTAACAAATAAAACACAGACTATAAAAAACAAACAAACACAAACACACACCCTTTAAAACAAACAAAACACAAACCCTTTCAAACAAACAAACACACACCTTTTCCAGTACTGCGGGCTGCTTCATCTCATGTTGAAAATGTTCTTTGATCTTCTCTCTCCACGGCCCGTCAGCACCACACTCCTCTGCACGGAAGGAAGGAGGCAGGGAAGGTGAATAAACGAAGGGAATACAAGAATGGAGGAAGAAAAGAGGAAGGGAATTAATGTGTTTTCACGAAATAAATTACATGTATTTTACTGCTATACTACTCTCTCTCTATCTTCTATAATACAAACACCACTTACTTACTTACTCTATCTATCTTAAAACATATAAAAAGTAAAGTCTGACAGATTCAATATAAAGAAATGACACACGCGCGTTTGTTGCTGACCTGATTAAATATTGGAAGATCTTTCACAACCAGAGCAGTGTCTGTCCCACTGACATTTTTACCCTTGCCCCTCAGGCTGGCACCAGGGGACACAGCTTTAAGATCCTTCCTCCTCACTGCTCTCTGGAGGCTAGGCGTAGATTTTTTACAGTGAGAAATATAAGACTGTGAAATTCCTTACCAGACACTATGGTGACAGCAGGTTCAGTTGACTCCTTTAAATCATCTCTCCATTCATCCTTAGGTCCTCTTCTATATCAATTCCCAGCTTAAGAGTTTTTTTGTGTCTCGTGCCTCTGATCAATCCTGATATACTTTTTTCTGAATGTTAACCCAGAACAGCTCAACTCCTATTAACATTTATCAATAGCCTTACACTAGATTCTGCATATGGTACTATACCCTTATACCCTGCCAATCCTTTTAATGTCTGTATTTGAGCCATGGGGGTAGCCAACCAGGTGAGTCACCCTGGTGAGTGAATTCCTCTCCATAATGATACAATAACTTTCCTATCCAACTGTTATCATTACAACTCACCAAATATCCTCTCCACCACCTTGAGAGGGTCTATGGTCCAGTCGTTGACGCCGGGCATGGTGAGGAAGGTGAACGCAATTTAGGAGTGGTGAAGACACAGCTTCTTTTCTTCTTGGGAATTTGATGGGGCCGTGCAGGCTGTGGTGCCACAGCCTCTAGTGCCCCAAAAGTGCAGGTTGCAGATGAATGAGTGGATCAGATCCTGTTGAGTTGACCTGTCCTTTGAAGGAAGGTCCTGGTGTGTTTGAGTACTTTGAAGGCCAGGCCAGGATCTTGAGAGCCACCTAAGATGTCTGTTATTGTTGGTCTGCGGAACATCTACTACACTGTCGCTCTCCACACTCCCACACCATGGCACATGTGACAAGGCGAGTGAGTATTGAGTTACCATTAATTAATTGTCACTCATATATATATTAACGTAATATAACACACTTTATTATACTTACTAATGGATCAGTGTGTGTTGATAAGCCCTGTAGTAATGGCTGCATACGACACAAACGGCTCCATATACTTCTTCTTGGGAATTTGATGAGGCCGTGCAGGCTGTGGTGCCACAGCCTCTAGTGCCCCAAAAGTGCAGGTAGCAGATGAATGAGTGGATCAGATCCTGTTGAGTTGACCTGTCCTTTGGAGGAAGGTCCTGGTGTGTTTGAGTGCTTTGAAGGCCAGGCCAGGATCTTGAGAGCCACCTAAGATGTCTGTTATTGTTGATCTGCGGATGTGGAGAGACGACAGTGAGTGAAGGAGTGCCATGCGGTGGGAGTGGTGACGAGGACAGTGAAGTAGGAGGTGTTCTGGGGTGTCTGGTTGTGTAGGGCACCAAGGGCAGTGGGGGTCATCAGTCATGCCCAGCTTGTGTAGGTGGGAGTTTAGGCGGCTGTGTCCAATTCTGACTCTGGTGACGGCAGTGTCAAGGGCAGGCACGGCTGGGGGAGTAGGTCCACCAGTGGTGTCGTGTGTCTTGTCTAATGCGTCCAAGTGAGGTGTACTGTAGGGCATTAGTCAGGTCTGTGTCCCAGTGTAGTCTACAGGCTGTGTGGAGGTTAGTCAGTGAGTCAGTCTGGTCAGTGGGGAGGTGTATGGGGAAGGGGTGGGAGTGTGCTTCCGCTGCCGCTCTATCGGCCACTGTATTACCCATGATGCCGACGTGTGAGGGGACCCACTGAAGGTGGATGGAGAAACCAGAAGAGGACAGTTGGAGAAGAAAGTGGTGAATGGTGAAGCAGAGGGAGTGGTGTGTTTTGGGGCGGTGGCGCCGGATGAGTTGGAGGGCTGAGAGGGAGTCTGAGAAGAGAGTGACTGAGCAAGGGGAGGTGAGTGTGGTGGCAAACCTGAGGCCCTCTCTGATGGCAAAGAGTTCTGCCGTCAGAATGGAGGCAGAGGCCGGAAGCCTCCAGGCAGTGGCAGTGTTACGTACTGGGACATACATAGCAGCTCCAACAGAGGGAGGTGTTGGGAGGCGGGAGCCGTCAGTGTATATGTGGAGGAAGTTGTGGTAGTGAGTGTGCAGGAGGTTGTTGAAAATTATCCTGCCCTGCACCGGACAGTGTGCCTTTGACCATTGTGTGTCTGTGTGCAGTGTCAAGGATATTAAGGAGGAGAGGGGAAACCAAGGGCCCAAAGGGGAAGTCTTCTCGAGAGTGAGAAAGGAGGGGGGGGTCACCCGGAGGGAGGCAAAGAAGGAGAGGGCTCTTTCTACAAATGGTGTGTGGGCTTGATATGGTAGGGGGCCAAGAAGTGGTGCCCTACTCTGTCGGAGGAGGAGGGAGTGGAGGGCGTGGCAGCTAGGTGAGGATGCAAGTTTGGTGTAGGTGCGGACAAGGAAGGTGGAGCGTCGGTGTGACAGTGAGGATAGGGAGGATTCTGCCTGAAGGGCTGTGACTGGGGAGGACCTGAAAGCTCCCAGGGCTATACGCATGGCTGTGTTTTGAATGAAATCCAGTTTATGGAGAAGTGAAGGTGAGGCCGCCCCATAAACCTCACATCCGTAGTCTAAGCGACTCCGGATATAGGCACAATAGAAACGAAGGAGGGTATGCCTGTCCGCACCCCACTTGACCTCTGCCAGGGACTTCATTAAGTTCAGTCTTTTAAGACATGAGGTCACCAGGTAGTGTATGTGACGGCTCCAGGTTAGACGGGGGCCGTCCACTACTATACCTAGAAACTTATGTTGGGTTTTGAAGGGAATGGGTGAACCTTTGATGGTGACCACAGGTATGTTGGGTATTCGCCTTCTGGTGAAGCACAGAAGGCTAGACTTCTGGGCACTCACCGTTAGGCCCCAACGTGATGTCCAAGAGTCTATGGCATCAAGCCCACGTTGAAGATTAAGTTGAGCCTCCTGGATAGTGGAAGCAGAGCAAAGGAGGGAAATGTCATCAGCATATAAGAGTGCATGTGTGCATGGAGAAGAGGGAAAGTCTGAAAGTAAGACGTTGAAAAGGAGAGGACTGAGAGGAGAACCCTGTGGGACACCTCTGGTGACTGGGTAAGACCTAGAGTAGGAGTTACCTATCACCAGAGAGAAGGACCTGGAAGACAGGAAGGACTGAACCCAATTGAGTGGGGAACCATTGAGTCCCAGGCGGGAAAGTTTTTCAATAATGGCATTATGTGAAGAGGAGTCAAAAGCTCCTTTGAGATCAAGAAAAGCTACCAGAGTGAATTGCTTGTGGTTAAATCCTTCCTGAATGTGGTGCTCTAGCTGGAGCAGAGCATCCAGGGTGCCCCGGTGAGGACGGAAGCCAAACATGTTAGGGGGAAGAAGGTGTTTGTGTTCCAACCACCATGTTAGTCTGTCATGCACTATGTGTTCTAATACCTTACTGAAGTTAGAGAGTAGACTGATGGGCCTGTAGGAGGAAGCCTCCGACTGGTCCTTGCCAGGTTTGAGAAAAGGAATTGTGATGGCATGACGCCACACAGAAGGGAATGTGCCAGACTGCCAGCTGGCGTTGAACACGTTCAGGAGGAGGAAGATCAGAGGATCTGGGAGACGGCGAAGAAACTCATTCGGGACATTGTCTGGCCCCGTTGCCTTCCCAGCAGACAGTGCTTGTAAAGCTGATGAAAGCTCCTGGGGAGTTATAGCTGTGCTAATTGAAGACACAGCTTGGTGAGGTGAACGCGTGTCTTTGTTGACACTTCTTCTTCTTCTTGTGACCTCTTTCGCTTTTTATCGCTTCGTAGATCCTCTTTTCCTTCACTGTTCTGCTCCAGGTATCTATTATGTCCGTTTTCCCCACGCCTGTGTCAGGAACTCTTTAGCCGCTCTTATGATTTTTTCTCTCTCTCCCTCCTTCTCTCCCCTGTACAGGCCCAGCACTGTAAGGATTCCTCCGTCCTCCTCCTCCTCCAGTCTTCTACACCACTCCTTTCTTCCTAACACTGCCATTATGGATCCTATCAGCTTTTCTCTTTCCTCATCGTACCTGCCACACTCTACTAAGAAGTGTCCTATGGTCTCCCTGTCTCTTCTGCAGCTGTTACAATCCTGATCCAACCCATCCCTGTTCCTCGCATTCACCTCAAGTGTGCCTGTCCTAGCCTTTACTAGTAGCCTGCTGCCCCAATCTCCTACATGCCATTTGAGTGCCTCAGGCCTCTCCTTACATCTATACCATTTCAGTGTGGACTTAACTTCCATCCCTGCCTGCCATCTAGCTAATCCACCCTCTTCTATCCTTTTCTTTACCTCTCTGGACTTCATCCTATGCCAGTCCTCTTCCAGATTCTCCCTTCTTTTCCATCTATTCGTTTCTTTCTTCCATGATGACCTGCCATTATTTTTCCTCAGTACCTGCTTTACCCACCTATCCTCATCAAGTCCTTCCATCATCTTTACGAAGTTTAATTTCCCTTTAACTATCCTCTCCCTGAAGGTACTCCAGCCCATCTCTCCTCTAATGGCTTCTATTGCTGTACTGCGTGGAGCACCCAACCCTCACCTACCTATTCTGTTCTGACTCCTCTCCAGCTTTGCTATGTCTCCCTCCCGGTAATAGGTAATCTCAGACCCATATAAACAGTACGGCACAGCCATCCCCTTCCATAGACTCCTTCCTACTTCATATTTGTTAATTGATCTACCACCTGCATTAATTATCATTCCTGTCATCTTCCTGGCCTTCCCCTCATTAATCTTCATCTGTTTCTCTCCTCCTATTCCTTCTTTACTTACTTCTAACCCTAGGTAAGTCTACCTATCCACCACCTCCAGAATGTTGTTTCCTAACATCCACTGTCCCTCCTCCTGGCTATTAAACTCCATCACCTTACATTTCCTATCACTGTACCTAACATTCCACTCCCGCCCATATATATTGGCTACCTGCAACAGCTCTTCCATGTCCACCTTGCTCTCTGCCATTAACACTATGTCATCAGCATAAGTTAGGCTAATCTCCTATCCCCAACTCTGGCTCCCTTCCTTGTCATCCTAATCCTCACTATCAACTCCTCTATGTATAAATTAAATAATGTTGGGGAGATCACACATCCCTGACGTACTCCTACATTGTTTCTAAGCCATCCAGTGCCAATATCACCTAACGTAAACCTCACCTCGTTATCCTCATACAGCTTTCTAATCACCTGCATTACCTTCCTGTCTATCCCTCTGTGTCAGTAATGTCAATAACTTGCTCCTATCTACCCTGTCATATGCCTTTTCTAAGTCTAAGAATACTAAGTACAGCTCTCTTCCTAACTTTTTATTCTTCTCTATGACCTCCTTCATCACTAGCACATTTTCTAGAACACCTCTCCCCTTCCTAAAACCATTTTGTTCCTCTCCGAGCACCCTACTCTCTTCTATCCATGTCCTCAGGTTATCATTTATTACCCATCCAAATGTCTTAGCTAGGGTGTTCATTATTGCTATGGGTCTGTAATTACCTATGTCCTGCCTTGACTTACCCCCTCCCTTGTGCACTAGTGTAACCCTACTTCTGTTCGAATCATGAGGCATCTCCCCTTCCTCAAGTATCTTCCTGAACAACCCAGCTACTGCCTGCCTTAGTGCCTCCCCTCCATATTTTATAAATTCTCCTAAGATTCCATCCGTCCCACCTGCTTTTCCTATCTTAATAGCTCTTACTGCTGCTTCTATGTCCTCCTCTATCTCTATGCTCTCCATCTCCTTAACTTCACTGTACAGAGCCAAGTTTCCCATGTCCTCTTCCTCTTCCCCATTCCATATTACCCTTTTCCAGTAATCCTCTATCACAGGCACCACCTCCTCCTCGCTGCTTGCCTCCCTGCCATTCACCTTCAGCTTAGCCTCCTGGTGTGCATCTGTTCCACCCAGGTTCCTCCTTAACCGCCTCCAAGCTTCCTTTTCTCTCTCCCTCCGTGGCATGCTGCTCAGTGTCTTTGCCTGTTCTTCCTCCCACTTCCCTATCTTCCTTCTAATGATTGATTGGGCTCCTTTCTTCGCCTCTACATACCTGTCCCACGCCTCTGCCCACTCTGCTTCGTACCTTCCTCCATTTCGCTTTGTCAGTCTAGCTAAGCTTCTTTGCTTCCTCATCCCACCATCCCTTCAGTTTTATTTTCCCTACCTTGAACTTCTTTACTCCAACGGACTTCTTCGCCTGCCGTTTTATGTGCTCCTTAATATCCCCTTCCCATTCGCTCACTGTCCTTCCTATCTCTTCTATCTCTCCTGGCATGGTTTCACCCATTTCTCTGCAGTAAGCTATCCAATCTGCATTCTTTATATCCCACTTTTCTTTCCAGGATTCCTTCTTAACTCCTGTGCTTTTCCTTGTCTTCCCGCATGTAATCCCTATTAGGATGTGGTCTGAAAAGTCTATTGCTTCATTTTTCCATAATCTGCAAACCTGCTTCTCTACCTGATCATTTACCAACACATAATCTATTGCAGACTCACTTCTCCTGTCTCTCCATGTCACCGGGTCTTCTAACTCCCAGTTCTTGATCTTTAGCTCCGTATCTTCAACAAACTCTAATATCATGTCCGTTTTTGTTAACGACCTCCTCCATTAGCCCTATGTGCCCATTCAAGTCCCCCATTACTACCCATCTATTCCTCCCTACCTTTTCCTTAATGCTTTTCAATGTCTCATACAGCTTCTTATTATCTTCGTAGTTAATACGGCTCTCAACTCCCATATACACCACAGTCACCCACCAATCAGTCTCCTGTTCCCTGACCTTTACTGTTATTATATCACCCTTATTATACCCCAGTCCACTGTCCACCTCCCTAGTTAACTTGACCTCCTCTATGCTCCTACCCTCCTTTTCCCTCATAATTACCCCCACCCCTCCACCTTTCTTCTCTCCAGCTTGCCTACCTCTACCGATTACTACCCATTCCCCTTCACTCCACCCAACGTTATCATGCCACCCAGTCTCACCTACTCCTATCACATCATACTCCCTCCCTTCTTCTATCAA
>JAXIVD010000019.1:521272-551674 GCA_036785275.1 Cancer borealis
AACAACGCAACAACCTTAGCGTTGTTATATAGTTCCGTCCACACGTCAACGCGCACTTCTGTTCCTGAATTCAAAACAAACCGAACTTCAAGCGAATATGGAGTTTAGTATGTTGTCAAATCCCGTTTTCTTAGCTAGATTTATGGGAACACTCTTCTAAACGGAACTCTGATGTGTATTTACCTAGTTGTAGTATATACAGAGCCTGAGCTACACTCGTGTGGCCCTGTCTCCACTCTGAGCTGTCTCCGTATCTATAGTTGTCCTGTTTTTTCCTTCAGTTGATGTATATTGTTTGCCATATCACCTCTTATTTCAGTCCATTTCAAGTATCTATACTTCTTACGGGAAAGCAATTTTTTGTATCATTCAAGCAAAATCCTTTTTGCCATTTTTTCTTGTGGCCCCTCAAATTTGTAGCCTCTCCTTTTATTCTTCTCAATATTATTGAGCCATATGGCCTTTGTTGCCTGGCACATTTCCTTCTCCACATTACAATTACAATTCTCAATATTATGTCTTTTCTATCTGTTTCCTCCAGGTTGTTCATCAATTTATACATTGTTGTTAAATATCTTTTAATATTTCCTCATATGTTAGGTCTTTCTATTCTGGAACCATCTTGGTTGCAATTCTCTGTATTCTTTCTAATTTCAACACATGCTTTCTCTTCTTTCTTTCAGTGTTGTTAAATGCACATCTTTTAATATTTCCTCATATGTTAGGTCTTTCTATTCTGGAACCATCTTAGTTGCTATTCTCTCTGTTCTTTCTAATTTCAACACATGCTTTTTCTTGTGTGGGGACCATATTCCTTAAGCATGTTCCAGTTTTGGTCTGCTTATTGTAGTTATAATTTTTCTCATATCTTTATCCAGGAAATGAAAAGACATCTGTATATTCCTTAGTATCATGAAGTGTCACCAAATATTCTATTTATATATTTCTCTGGTGAGAAGTTGTCCTGTACTACCACTCCCAATTTTTTCTCTTCTTTTGCTATTGATATAATATTTTGCCCTAACTTATACGTCCCAGCCCAGCCAGGATGGGGGGTTGGGGTACTGTCAGAATAAGAAACTACTAATTGCCAGTCACTAGGGACAAAACACAAACCAATGCCACTAAAATTAAGGGTTATAAATAAGTGATAGACATATAATTTTTACATACATGTTTATTTAGGGGACAAAAAGTATATCCAAAATAATATATATACACACGCACCATATTTACACAGTGTGTGTGCGTGCCCGTGTTTGGCAGGTTCTTGTTATCATTTCACCCTTTTCCCAATGTATATTTTCAGTCGGAAGACAGCCTATTGAATAAACCGTTTATTATTATTATTACACTCAGGCAGTTCTATGGACAATGAGGTACAGTCAAGGGAGGAGGTGGTGCAAACACCTGCTGAAGAGATACTCTACGGGTGGTCATTGGAAATGTCGTCCTGGCAGGTACAAGACCCTGGGTCACTCCCCATGAAGGAGACACTCCAGGGTCCGGTCTCACCTTCATCAGAGAAGACGTCCTCCTCAGAGGCTCAGGCTTCTGTTCCATCCAAGGTGACGTCACCCTTGCCATCTCAGGCCTGTTCCTCTTCCTCAGAGGCTGAGGACTCTGGCTGGTCCTCGCATGAGAGTTCATCCTCATGGAAGGTTGAGGCTCCCCCCTCGTCCTTGTCCTCCTTGGAGCAGCCGTCGGCTTTGCCTGGACTTAGCCGCCTCGGCGAGGAGTTCTTGAGGAGGGGGTTTTGCAGTCTTCCCTGGGTGGACGTGGCCACCCCCCTGCCAGTGCAGCTTCTGCTCACACTGGCCAATGGCACCTATGGAAAGGTGGACCTAGTGGACTGGGGCGGCTCGGTGCTTGTGAGGAAGAAGTTCCGTTTCAGTAATAGCCTCCTCGAGGCCTACGCCCTCACCATGCTGCAGGGGGCAGGCGGCACCCCTATCCTGAGAGGCGTGATCAAGAAGCCACTCACGGTCTTCATGACCTACTGCGGCAACCTGACGCTGAGTTCATTCCTCAAGTCCAGCCCCAAGAGCAAGCAGGTGGTGCAGGTGCTGCTGCAGCTCAGCATGAAGGTGGGCGAGATGCACGCCAAGGGCCTGGTGCACTTGGACCTCAAGGGAGACAACGTGATGGTGCAGCACAAAGGGGGAGGCAACCTCCAGGTGCACATCATTGACTTGGGCCTCGCCGCCCTCCCTGGCCAGCGGATACACTTCAAGCAGGGAGCCAAGGACCGTGCTGACTGGATGTGTCCCCAGGTGACGCGACGCGGCCCCGTCACCTTCGCCGCTGACGTGTACTCCCTCGGCCGCCTCATCACCAAGGCCAAGGACCTCGTGCAGGGACACCCTGCCGCTCACGCGCTGGACATGCTGGCCAGCAAAGCACTCACACAGGACCCCACCCACCGCCCCACCCTCACTGCCATCACCGCCATACTCTGTGCCCATGCACGCGCACAGGCAGCCTTTAGATTTAAGTTATTATTGGAGTGATTGTTCAATTACTTTAGTATCCCCTTAAAGGAATATTATTTGTTTCCCCTTAAATGAAGATTAGAAGAAAAAACTTTCCCCTTAAAAAAATAACTTACCCTTTAAATGGAATATAATTCATGTATTTTTGTTCTTTACGCTACAAAGTAGTTAAGTTTCTCTTTAAAACATAATTAGTTTTATTTCTCTAAAAGAACTTGGGCAATATGTACATTTCTTAGTTTTACATTAGATTAGGTTCTCTTCAAAACACAATTAGTTTAGTTTCCTATAAGTTTGTTTCTGTTACTGCCACATGCATCTTCCTCTCAATATTCCTCACTTCCTTCACATCTTTTCTAGCCTTCCCTTTCTTCTATTATCCTTGATGAAAGTGTGCATCACCTTGCCATCCACTGTCCATGGTTGTCTCAACTTGGACTTGGTTATATTTTGTTGGAGATTACAAAACGAACCAACTTGATCTTCCTCCACCTCATCAGCATCATAAAGATACAGGTTCTCATCATAAAGGTATGGCTTGATTTTTCTTTATCATGATTGAGAGTAAATTAACAAAGATGCACTATTTTCATGTCATGACATATATATGAGGAGTGTAACTTGTTGACAGTTTTGTTTTGACTGCAGCTCTCCTCTCCTGGCCGGCACAACCTCCACCACCACCACGGCTGGCTCCTGTGGGAAGAAAAATGCATGAACCTTCCTGTTCTAGCATTGAGTTGTATTGGCCACCATATGACCACCTCCTTCACTCTTCTGTCTGCGTTAGTGCTGCCACCACCACACTGCCCACTCTTCCCCTAGGAATGGTAAGCACCTGTTAAAAGGTAAACATCTAAGGATGTTTCCTCTTCCTGTGACAAGTGGACAAGTGTTGGAAAAAATTATAGTCCGAGTTCTATAAATCACTATGAAAAAGTACTCTTGAGGTAGTAGTATACATCATAATACTATAGGTGATGGTCAGCATTGTATCCCAGGCAGCACAGTAGGTCCCGGGTAACACCAAGTGGTAGATACTTACCTCAGTGTTGGTATAGCTGGGTGGGAAGGGATTCTATCAGTGTAGAAGTAGTACTATATCTCTATAACTGCAACTGTTCACATTCAATCCTTATCAAACCTCATTTTCTTTCTTTTCAGCTCATGTCTGTGACCCCGTGGCCAGTGCCTCATATGCTTGAATTCTGTGGCTGTCCGCAAAGAGTCCAACATGCACCGCTGCCACTGGGAGTCAGAGCATCCAGCAAGCAGCTTTACGTCTATATCTGCTGCCGAGAGGAAGGACGCCATTGCTAGACTCAGGCAACCTTTAGAAAACAACTTGGCTCTACCGCAAGCAGATTGTTGAGGCAGACAAGGTGATGTACACCAGTTATGAGGTCTCCCGCCTCCTTGCTGGCCGGATGAAACCATTCTCAGATAGGGACTTCATCAAGGAGTGTGCATCATCACTGTGGTGGACTCAGTCTGTCAAGAGTAGCGTTCTGCCTTCTGTGCCGCACCATTAGTCATTGCATCAAGATTTCAAACAACGTGCACGACTCACTGAAGACCTGCAGCTTGACCCTCGTCGCCTTCTCCTATGCTCTTGATGAGAGCACTGACATGAAGGACATGACCCCATGGATGAAAACAGCCAGCTGGGTCATGCATGTCCTTGCTCTCATCAAGAGCGAGGGAGAAGGTGAAGAGGGTCGAGCTGCAGGTCTTCAGTGAGTCGTGCACGTTGTCTGACATCTTGATGCAATGACTAACGGTGTGGCATGAACGCTGCTCTTGACAGACTGAGTCCACCACAGTGATGATGCACACTCCTTGATGAAGTCCCATCTGGAATTCTTCCAGATTGTTTCACTGCACACCACCACCACCACTGAGCAAGACGTCTTTGATGCTATGCTTCAGTGTGTGGAGAAGCATTTCCTGTGTCTCTCCCATCTTGTGTGTGTGACTACCTACCAATGGTGCCTCTGGCGATGATTGGGGAGAAGGGTGCCGCTTCACTGCTAGTGCACAACTGTGATGCCGCTGGACACACCCACCCCTTCCACAAGGTGCACTGCTGTATCATCAACCAAGAGGACCTGTGCACCAAGTCTGTCCTCTCCCCACAGCCTTGATGGAGCTGCAGTGTAATGATCATCTGCCTTTAAAGTTCTGCATCTCTTCTCTGTTGTCCTTCTATTTGTATGTTTATCAATAAAATTCTTGTTAATAGTCACTTCGGGGTTTTTGTTCTTCACTCTGGCCCACAGGCTGCTCTTGAAAGTATCCTCTGGCCCTCGCTCTTGAAAGTATCCTCTGGCCCTCGCTCTGAAAAGATTGCTCACATTACCTCTCTTCATATATAGTTATGCATCACATATGTATTTACTCCTCACTGCATGACCACTTGACATGAAGGAAGAACACTATGGTGATCCCTTATTTAGTTCTTTCAATATGTTGCATAGATGGTATACAAATTGTACCCATTGGTAGGTTTTCTGTACATGGACAACTTGACAGACTTACCCACATGGTGTATCTAGGAAGGGAATCTTACTTTCCACTGTGAATGCTCAACAGTGTTAATCAAGTTCACAGTTGAAGCGGAGGTGAAAAGCATGATTCCCTTCTTAAATATACCATGTGGACAAGTCTGCTAAATTCTTTGTGTACAGAAAACCTACTAACGGATACAATTTTGTGTACTATTTATAACAACACATTGAAAGAACTAAATCTGGGATCAACACTCTAACATTAATTAAACAGCCAATCAGTTAGGTTTGCTACTACAAAACATAGTGAAGCTCCAGGTGTAAACTTCACCTGAACAATTACTTGCCGGCAATGGAAGAGCAGTGAAGTTGTCCCTGGTGTGGTAGCAGCTGTGGTCTTACGGTACACTCCACCACACATGTGAGGTCGAAGAGGCTGCCCGGGATGCTGGTCTCTGCAAAAATAATCTTGCATCAGAACCTACAGTAGTGTTTTGATGATACGGTGTTGTTCAAATCTTATATATAGCTGCATATTTACCATTCATGATGCCACCCAAGAGAGCAGGAGTTGCAGATGATGGTGCTAAAGGCTTTTTAGGGGCGAATTCTGTCATCCAGCAGTGGACTGGTCCCAAGGGTGCCGGATTGAAGTTTTATCCTGTATTTTCTTACAAGTTGGCTATAATTCTGAAAACAAATGATGTATAGGTAAAAATATCAACATAATCAACTGCTTGCAATCAATAAACATGCAGTATAAATTATTAATATTACTCAATCCAAGCTTAGCAACAAAACAACAAAATTGAAACCTGATAATACAGGGATTACAAGACTATTAATTGCAACAAACAATCAGTCAGGGGAAACATATCTAAGTAACGTGAGTATCTAGCTTCTAGCACTGGATGTGTGATGTCACAATGGTTATTCAACATCTGTATGGATGATGTAAGGGAAGTAAATGCAAGAATGCTAGGTAAAGGTCTTACTTTGGTGAATGCTGATGAGTGGAATCTGAATCAGCTACTGTTTGCAGAAATTGTATCAGTTTAGACAAGTGGATAAAAGGAGATTGAGTGAATGTAAGTAAGAATAAAGTAATGAAATGTACACGTGGTTTGGTGGTAGAAAAATTAATGTTGCACTGAACGGTGAACTGCTCAAGGAGGCGGAATATTTTAAATATTTAGAGTCAACGGTTATTGTAGATTTAAGAATAGAGAAAGGTGAAGTCTAAGTTAAATGATGTAGGGGAAGTGTTTAAAGGTTGTATGTATGAAGGAGTAGCGGTGCCACTGCATTGTAAATAAGATTACAACTTGACACCAGTAACTCAGCTAACCTTTCCGTGGGTGAAGCTCACGTGATCCTTGTGTAGTGAGGCACCAGCCACCCTTCCTGGAGGACTGACAGTGTGATGCCACAAGTATCCAGCACTGAGGTTCTCGGTTCAGCACCAACACCAGCATGAGGGAAAGTGAAAAGCATTAGTCATAAATAACATAAAATGATAGGTTTAACTTTTCCATATGTACCCAACAAGGATTAAGTATTAAAGTATACTCCAATATTAAAATGTAAATATATACATACTATCTAAAATTTTTACATATGAATAAAATTTCTATGTATAAGGAAATATGTTGTTAATTCAAATACAAATACAAATGCTGTATTAAAACATTCATGCATACATTTATGAACATCCTTGTTTTAAGGTACTAACTTTTGCTTACAGGTCAGTATTACCACAACTACCAAATGGTAAGTATGAAGTGTCAGCACGGAGGCTTCCCCTAACACCCCGCCAGGAAGTGTCAGGTGGAATGCATCACTGTTGGTCTTCTTCCACCTTTCTCCTTCATAACACAACATTTCCACAAAGGGATCCAGATACACACTTGTTTATCAGTACAATTATAATTATTCACTGATTGGCGAATTTTATTATTTACAAAATATTGCAAAATCTTAATTTCTTTACTGAAATTTATACACATAGATACTGAAAGGATACTTCCACAATTACTGTGAACATTAGCTGCATATTTGAGAAAGAAGATTGTACAAATACCTAGCTCTACATTGAAAATTAAATAAGGAGTTTAGATTTATAAATATTGATAAATAGGAAATAGCAATGTGTGAAGATTACAAAGGTATTCTTAAAGGACTAGTATTATTTGTGTTATGGGCTTAATCTTAAGGTTCTTTGATTTGGTTTTGAAATTATTCTCCAATTGCAGATTTATTTCTGTTAAATTTCCTGAACCTTCTTATTGTGTGATCATAAATTAACTTTCCTCTACTACACCATGAAGTGAACATCAATCAAAGATCTACACGGACTTACTCTACACAATCTAAATAACATTCAACTTGACATTTCTCTTTTCAGTTTTTATCACACTGCATAACATATCATTTCTTGTTACGGTGCCTAAGCCATTATTGCAGCAGTAGGAGAGGCAAGACAACAAACCAAACAAACAAAACACTTGCATCCTGGTGATCATCTTGACTCAACCATAAAGTGTCATGTAGTTAAGGTTGCCTCTCAAGAGTGACTCCTCTCTCATGTCCCAAAACACGTGTTATTAGTCAAGGATCACCAAGGTACAAGGTGTTTGTTGCCCTTGACTGCTCCGCCTCCACATTACCACTCACTCCCTGCCCTCACTGTGGAGACGAGGCAGGAAGGGGCAGGACATGCTCGGCACAATCTTATAAAAACAGGTGTTGTTATATACACCCTAACAGTCTTTTTTACCTCCCAACAGCACATCACTGTATCACTTTGAATTGAATAAGGCAGCCCTGTGCTCCTTACACTCACTACATGTGCTCTGATATCAATACAATACAAATGTTTATCACAGGCTATGACTTGAACATTTATAAGTGTTTATACGTACAATGCTTAGTAAAAAATATATACATGTATGTATGTATGTACTAGAGTATCATCCATGTGGTAAGTGTGAGAGATAAATGCTTAGTATTGAGTGATACATTAAAACTTAGATGCAGTGTAATAGGATGCAACTCTATACAATAGGATCTGGATTTGTGTGTATTTAAATTGTGTGAACTTACGATATGAGTATTACAAATCTAAGATAAACCTTTGCAAATATGCATTAAAATTTATATAAACCATACTACAATCCTGAGTCTTACAGATTTTTTTTTGGTTAGTTGAAATTTTGAGTTGCCTTTTGGATTACACAAAGTTCAGATTACACACTTGCTTTGAACACATCTGTCGCACACATTAACACTCTAATGTATGTCTCTTTACACAGTAGATGCAGCTCATCCTTAAGGGAGAGACATTAGTTTCCAAAAGACTGATCATGACACCTTACTTTAATTTTAAGGAAGCTTTAAACTAATTTACTTAAAATTTACTCTTGTCATATCAATAACTGCTTTAGAAGATGCCTCATAATATTCATCACCTCAATTTATTTTCTATATACCATGCCAGGAGTCTTTAACTTTTACTTCTATAATTATTACACTGATCTGTGTTTCTATTCAGTGTGTACTGACCTAAGCCTTGGTTCTAAATCTCTTGAGGAAGTCACAATATTTTCCTTCATCTCCTCTGCCTGTCTATTCACACAGCTTCAGTCTCTCAATTGTTCTTTTCATTTGCATGTTCCTAAAGTTCTTACATCTAAGTAAATGTAAAGATATGAATGTAAAGATAAAGGCTTTCTTTGTAAGGTTAACATGCATATGTCCTTAACTGTGGTTTGGCAAGTTGATAATAAATATGGATAGAAACAACCTCTCATAATGAAGGTCACAATGTATTGAATGTGTATCTTATAGTGAGAGTTTAATACAGTACAAGATAGATTTAACGGAATTATCAATTTAATGAAAAATTTGTATGTTCGATAAAGCGGAAATAATTCTGCTAAATCAAGCAATATTTGGAGCAGTTCAGCTAACATCCAGCAACTCACGTGCCCTCAATTTTTTCTCTTTTTTGGTGGCAGTAAGGTAAAGGTAAATTGTTGACACATGCTATAGCTGCGTGTAGCTGCTCATCTTCCGTCACATTGGCCTTTGAGCCTGTGGTGGATATTAATCCGTTGTGCCGGGACACAGACCTTCTGTGACATCCTACTTTCCACAGTTTACCTTCCCCAGGTTTTCCTAGGTACCCCTTTATCTATCAACCCGCTTGGGATGATGAACAGTTAGGCGAACTGTACGTCGACTGTCCTTGACCGAGATTGAACTTGGACCAGCAGATTCGTAGTCAGACATGCTAACCACTGCACCATTGAGGCGCACGTGACAGTCCCTCGTGCTAGCACCAACTTCATGCTCTCGTAGAGTTCTTTACATTCAAAGCTTATTTGTATGTTGAAACCCAAGTGAAACCAAGCCTAAGTATGTACAAGAAAGGCAGGAATAAGTGAATGCTCGATTTAGTGGAAATCTGAGAATATTGAAACTATACTTGGGTAAATTAATCCGTTAAATTGAGTTGGTACTCTATTTGTTATTCACATCAATATATATTCTATACTATGATATAGAGGCAAAGATGTGAGGGAATGTATGCCTATGTATGTATGTATGTGGACGCCTTGTCTCAGCTAGCCCCTTTAAGGGGGATATAAGAGGGTATATACATAGATAGATACACTTTGGTATATGCAATTGCACATGAGTAATGCCCAAGCAGAGCTGTCATTTGACTTCATGCATCACTGCAATGAGATTTTTAAAAGTAAATTTTAAAAGTTTTAGTTAACTACAGTGTTCATGGTATAAAACCAATGCAATAGATTGCATGTTTTTTCATTTTTATTAATTCTTATCTTTTAGGGAAAAAGGTGCAAGGCAAATTGGCTCAGGTTATGAATAAATGTACTGAATTTTGCATGTTTGGTCCACAGTTGTGGAAACCTTCACTATTCTCACTCATGCTTTCATTCACAGTGGTCACGGCACTGTGGGTGCCTATCTGTGTCAACAAACACTGATCAACACAACTTCTGTAAAATTATTAATATACTTAATTATTATGACAGCAATGTCATTAACATAATGCTAAGTTTCAATTGATATTCATTAAATCAACAATACTTTTGACTTAATGGTTTCCCATAACACTATGAGGGTAAGTTATGCTAATGAACACATGTTAATGAGACAACTAAAATATGGGGAACTAAACTATAGTCACGACTACAGTTCACTTGATATGAAGGTCATGATTGGTGGAAATGGTGCAGCAATTAAGATTGTATAAATCAAACTCTGGAACATATGGAGAAAACTGGAATGCATTCCCATGATTGAATATGTAAAATGTGTTTTAGTTACATTGAAATGACAGTAACACATCAAAAGTGTTGGTGATCCTTCTTTAGCATCACAGTGACAAATATTTTTGACGGTTTCCAAGTTAATGATGTTCTGTTATGTTTAGTGGCTGGTGTTTGAGGCAATACAACCAGATGCTGGATATTTCACACCATATCAACAACAATCTATTATTACTGCACTAAACTGACACATCCTGAGCACATAACACCCCTACACAGATCATATATTACAGTACTCCTGGTGAAATAGAGAAGTGGCAGGCAAACCCAAGCCAAGCGCTGCACATGTGGTGGTATTGCTGTGCACTGCTGCAATGTTAATTTTTGGTGAGAACTGGCATGAATTCAAAAAATTGTTATGAAAGTTTAATTACAGTATAATCTGGGTAACTGCATAGCATAAAACTGTATGAGCTGAACTCACATGCGTTGAAGGGTTGAGGGAAAGTGATCTCTTCTGCATGAGGGGCCAAGGGACTGAGAGGAGTCCATAGGTAAGTGGGTGGGTGGGTGTGTGCATGTGTGTGTGTATATGTGTGTGTGTGTGTGTGTGTGTGTGTGTGTGTGTGTGTGTGTGTGTGTGTGTGTGCGCGCGCCTAGCCTTCTTTGGGAGATATCGGCCTGGTATATGTGAAGTTCAACATGTTAACCTAACAGATGTAGATACTTAAATTGATTTCTAAAAGTGATTTCATCTCCACCATACTTTCTATTTCACTTGATACCATTCATTCACACACACACACACACACACACACACACACATGGTGACCCTACAGCCTGGTGAGCAAGCCAAATGAGCCGTGACCTTGGTAGTGATGCAAGGTCAGGTATGGGCAGCCAGGTATATATGCCCATTGTGCATATGTTAATAATGAATAGATAGTAATATTCAGTGATGAGACAGTGACTAACAGAGTAGCAGCAGTAACAAAAAGTTGATCATTATCTTTGGCTTCACCTTCACTAACACACATTTCTTATGTGATCAAACGTTCATTGTGTTCCAAATATTGTGGAATTTGTAAGATAACTGTGTTTATGTTACACAATATTAGGGAGGTACTGATGCAAACGTGTTCACAAAATATAAATAACATCCAGTCAACAAAAACTATTTCACTCTTAGTGAGTCCACAGGTCAAGACTTTTTTTTGTTTGTGTTTGCTTTGAATGCAGATTTTCTCTATCAATAAAACACTTCTTCTTGCTATAGTGAAACTGCATATTCTTACAAAAATAAAATCTTCAACACAACTTATTATACATTCCAACAAACTTCATTCATAAATAGAGTCAACCCGCAAGGAGGATTTGCATATCATTTCAGCAGCCAAGGAGTTTCTTTGGCTTGCTGTTTTCGATAAAGCTTTTGTACCTTTTTGTTAGGAACTATCCCGTCCGCCAAGCCCGGACGCTTCTTCTTTTTGGTTGACAGCTCATCAATAACAGCTTCCACCGCCGGCACTTGACCTGCACCTGCATCACCGTACAGTGCAGCTCCAGTTGTAGTACTGTTAGGTGTGCTCGGGACGTCTTTGGAATCAGACGGCTTACTTATATCAGAGTCGTGTGCATATTTACAATTATGTCCAAACTTACAACGTCCTTTTCTGTAGCTCCAACAGATTTTTTTGCCGTTAATTTCCAGCACATCCTTTGGGTTTTCTGTCATTTTCACGTGTTTTTCCAAGACTGTCTTTTTGTCCTCCTGAGCTTTGTGGAATGGGTTGAAGAACACTGAGGCGGAGGAGTCATTCTCAAAGGGTGAGGGAAGGCCACTCTTACGCAGAGGGTTGACCAACACCTCCGGCTTCTTGGACTCATGCTTCTTGGTTTTCTTGGTTTTTCCTTTGTCTCCGGGTGACTCAAAGTAATTTATTGTTTTTTGATCAGCTATTCTTGTGCTTCTGCAATGTATGATTATTTGTTCAGAGGATCGATCTAAGACACATTTCTTTTGTGGATGGATTATTTATTTCTAAAGCAGTATATTCTCACATTTCCCATTGAAATTCATACCAATTGATATTTTTTTTCCCTTTTAATGAGAAAGCATGACACCATCCCTTGCTCTGCCACACTACCATCCTGTCCAATGGTCATGAATAAAATAATCATGGTTAGGAAAGAAAGGTTTAGTTTATAGAAATAGAATACTACAAGACCTGAGTAAAGTTGGTGGTGAGGTAATAGTGGCTTCACCCAAAAGTTCACATTTTGTTATTTAACAATGACGAAACTATTATTTTCTGATAGATTTTGATGTGTTTTACAATAATCTGTTGTCCTTGAATACCACAATTTTCTGATAATGGGTAGGGTGGTGTTAAAAAAAAAAAGAAGTAGTGATTAGCAAGAAACACAAATACATGAAATTGTATTAGAAAAACAATAACTTCATTCGAAAAGACAGCAAACTTAATACGAATCTTTATCATAAAATGTAATAAATAAAATGGGTAAATATTCGTTTCCTTGACCAACCCTAACGTAACCTAGAAAAAATAAATTCGTATTTATTCTGTAATTCAGCAGCATAACTATTTGAGATGATCTGAACATGTATCTGAGGTTAAATGTGCATTATAAAGGTAACCAGATATCGAGTGGCTAACGAACCGAATATTAACCAAATACAATAATCATAATGTAAAGTTTGTATATATAAGCCTTTAAATACATATAATAACTAACACAAACCCACCATAATAATACTTAAAACCCCTTAAACACCCATTATTCCCTTAACACCCCATCATACAACCACCACGATGCCTTAATAATGTTAATGGTATACTTCAAAGATACTTACATGTCCTGTGCAAGCTGTAGTTCATTATCTTCTTCTGAGGATGAGCCGTAGTCAGCCACCAGCCCGGCCATCACACCACACATGCTGCTGCTGCTGATGATGGTGTGGTGGTGGTGGTGATGGTGTTTTCTGTCATAAAGTCACACTGACGGGTCCTACACGGCTTCTACGGGTAACATAAGAATATAAGGAAGCTACAAAAGACACGGGAGCCTACACATTACTCTCTTATTACCTACATCCACCTCTCATCCCATCCATAAAACCGTTTAGTCTTCTTTTAAAACTCCCTATTGTCTAAGCACTAACTATAATAATAATGATAATGTTAATAATAATTATATTACTACTACTATATTACTATACTATCTACAAATCTACCAAAAATAATGGAAATACCCGTGATAAGACGTGTATACACACACACCTATGCATACATACACATTACACATACACTCCTTTCGTCATTAATCATGCATTCACCATTCCTCTTCATTCACTTCCATCACGCACAATGATCCTTCCCTGCTCCACAGGCCTTCCTCTTTCTTCCAATGACCTTTTTACACCATCCATCCATCTCATTTGTGGCATTCCTGTCATCCTCACACTTGTCTCATCAGTATCAGTATTATTGTTGTTTATACTAAGACTAATGATAATAATAATAGCTCATTTCAATAGAAATTACATGCACGATTGTTCTTCTCCTGACAGCTTTGGTTATAATTTTCATCGAATAACTTATGTTTCTATGAGGAACATGTCATGAGTATTTAGAAGTTTAGTTCATTTGTTTTCTCTTCGACTTTATATTTAAAGCTTGTAACCTAATTATTGTGTTACGTAAATGAGAAGAAAGGAGTTTACCTTTCCTTACCATCACCACAACAAACTCAGCTGCTGTTTCCTCGGTGCGATCTAGGGTGGGTGATGTGTGAGGCAGGCACTCGCTCCTCACTCCGCGGATTCGTGCATGTATCGGTGGACTGCGAGATGACTCATTATAACCTTCTGAGCATTCGGGACAGGGCGAGAAAAACACAGCACTCAATGTCCTTTTCCTGTTTACAAAATATCCTTAACCTCCTATGTACAGCACCCTCACGTTTTCCCCTGAACAAGACACTACCCACTATGACTGGCAGGTGACGCTACAAATCCCGCGTCTTCTCCCCAAAACTCGCGACGAAACATTCGCGCCAATATTCACCATCGTAACACTAATTATTGATATTCACGATTAACAAATTGTATACTGATTTTCCATAGAAGTGTTCAATTATATAGAGACAGATCAACAATAATAGTTTTCCTTATCTTCAAAGTAAGATTAAGGGAGGCTACCCCCGGAAACCACTGGGACTCATATTTCGCTTATGGTTCATTCAATTGCTTTGAAATTTTAGTATGTTGTTTGCAAGTGTAAATGTATGCTATGCTGTAAATTTCATCAAATTTGGGTGAATGGTAGGGGTGACTCACACAAAACGTGTTTTTCTTTTTTTAATTTCACAGACTTTTTCAGTTAATTGCTTTGAAAAAGTTACCATAAAAACTTTGTTCATGTATCTACATTTTGTAGGAATTAGTTTTTCTATTTTTTGTTTTGTCTTTGAAGGAAAAAATAAATAAAATTTTGTCACAAATTTTTTTAGTACTCCTGAATCCCGTTTTCTTTTGACATTTTGAAAAATCTAATTCCTACAAAAATTTGTATTTTAGTTGTAGTTTAAAATAGTACCTAACAAAAGTCGATCAGAGTTTTTACCGATTTTGTGAAATTTTTTGAAGTGTAAAAAACAATATTTCGAGGTATTGGCTCCTAAAGTTTTTTTTCTTCTATTTCGTCCTTGTCCTTCCATTTGTATTCATTTGATTGACATGAAATTTTCACATATGATTGTGTGTACATTGTTGACTTACTGGAGAATGATAAGGCATCTGGTCCCCCTCTCTAAAAAATTTATCACTCAAAAAGTGAGGGTGTCAGAAGGCGCCACCTTCCTCATTGTCGCCAGATTTTATCAAAATCTTCCAGTTTCGTACGTGTTATCCTTCTTCTCTTTTCTTTTTTGTCTTAGGTGTTGCATGCCTTGATCTTTCCTTATCGGCATCTTGCAAGGACGTATTTCACTGAAGGCTAAAGTAGCGAAAGAAAGTACAGCGTACTAGCCCTGGCTCCAAGGCTTATCAGTGGAGCCAGGAGGGAGATAGTCACTCACGCTCTGCGGGAAATGATTGCCAAATGTCGAAATTTATGAAAGAAAACATTATTTTAATTATAATTCTACGTAAATACAAGTATTGAATGATACCGCATATTTTGGCGCGCGAGTCAGGCTATGACGCAACAGTGCGGATCATTTAAAAATGGCTTCCGGGAGGGAGGGTATTTAATTTTTGGAAAAATAATTTCACCAAGTGATAATTTACGCTATCAAGGACAGGATGAGCGAAAAAAACGCATATTCTATATTTAAAAGATATTCGTGAAAAATTCCACAGGGTGGCCCCCTTAAGCTAAACTGTTTTCTACAGTTACAATAGCTTAATAAAATTTGCTTAATTATTTTTCAAGGTTGATGAAAACTCCGTATAATATAATATATTTGTATAATTGAACGCAGAGCAACCAACCCCTAATGATAGTGTAAACATAAACATACAGTGGCAACATTCTTCTAAATTAAATATAATTGTTTTCACTCTGTAGTAACGTGAAATTAGGCTACATGATTCAATGCTACGGCTACCTAGAAAAAATTATACTATAATAATAAAACCGTGGGAGAATAATCTTGACACCCCCAAATGGAGCAGTGTTGGCCTCGTCTATTTTCAAACTGATCACACACACCCTTCCATACACTACAAAGTACAAACCTAAGCGAGGCACCCCAGTTCCCAGTTCCGGCGATCAACACGAGAGAGAAGATTGAGGAATGGCGTACAGTATATGCCAGTCTATCTTCTAATTCCCTCGTCCAGTTTGCAGCTCAGGGATGGTGGGAGGAATGTTGATCCGTTGTCGATGTAGTAATGGCATTCTCTCATTAAATGGCAGTGATGTTAATGGTGATCGGTTTTGGTGCTTCTTCTCCTCCTCCTGCTGCTGCTGCTCCTTGTCTTTCTTCTTTAGTTGTTCCTTGCGTTGCTCGAAGGCTGTGGCAGCAGGCATAAAGGCCCACAGAAGGACGCTGATGTAGAGGAGACCGCCCAGCACACTCATGCCTATTTTGTAACTCCCGCTCAAGTCTCGCACCAGACCTGCCAGCACAGATAAGGCTTGTCAGTAACACATGGTATTAACTTACTTAATTTAGGAACTTATCTTTTTGTTTTTTAATATAAAATAACCATGGAAGGGATTGGAGGAGGTTTGGCTACAGAAAGAAGGGAAGTTTGTGAAGCGTGCGTACCTATGAATGGACCAATGATGAGAAATAAAGCCCCATTGAAGAGCCCCGTGATGCTGAGTGTAGGCTGAAGCATGGCCAGCCCTAACACCTCTACCATCACTAAGTTGTAGGAGGAAAACACCAAGCCTGTCCCGCTGCCAAAAGTCCCCATCATGGAAGCTTTCACCAAGAGGTCGTCAGCCCAGGCGAAGACTAAAATAAGGATGAAAAAGAACTGTTGTCAATCATCACTGCAGGGGAAGACCATGCAGCTAAGTGTTGGGTGAAGAGTAAGAAATAATCATTAGCATACTTAGAGATGGGATTTTATTTTAACATATAAGAAGCTGGCATAAGGATTACACAAGTATATAAACAAAATGCCGTTCAAATTGCCATTCCAAGAAGTAAACAGAGAAAGGTGTCCTAAAAAGGTTGGCCAATTTAGTTTAGGTGGTGTGTTGATAGCTCTATCTTAAAAGTGTTCACGTCATAGGAAGGAAGGTGGAAAAAACATAGTTAGGCAAGAGCTTATATCTTATCAAAGGCAAAACACAAATTAGTGCATCGCTGTTGGCTACTATCACATAAAAGAATATGGATACAATAAACATGACACCCACCAAGCTTACAAATTCCATTATTACATTACTTATAGTCTCAATCTAATGCTCCAAGAACCTTCCTTTACTAGATTGGATTACAACACATACCAAGGATTGATGTGCCGAGGATCATCGAGCCGCATATGACAATAGTCTTGTGGGACATGCAAGTCACCAGGAACGGGTGGGTGACTCTGGTGACGAGCAGACACACACCGGCCAAGGTGAAGCATAGTCCAGCTTCGTCCAAACTGTGTCCCGCCGCTTGAATCACAAACGGCACCAGGTAATCGAAATTAGAGAGTCCTAGCAAGTTAATAGAGGCAACCAGACTAACGATGACGACTCTTGGGGATTTCATAAGATGTAGGTTAGTCTTGGCTACGTCGACGACTCTTAATAAGGACTTGTACACACTAGAAGAGTCAGTCTTCATGACTAGCTTCCCTGTATTATTAGTTGGGTTGGTGTGATGCTTCTTGCTATGCCACTCCACGGGGTGAAAGACCATAGCTGCCACACATAGATTGAGATTAATGGCAGCCGTGATGATGATGGCCGCTTTGAAGCCAAAATGATTCTGTAAAAAGGTGACGAAGAGCGGAAAGGCTAACATGCTGACGGAGGAGCCAATGGACATGAAGGTGTTGGCGATGATTCTGCGGTGTGTGAAGTAGTGGGGGATGATGCTGAAGGAAAGGCTGTACAGGACGTCGATGGGGATGCCTGGGAGAGAGAGAGAAAAAACAAAACAAAAGAAAAACAGGTTGCAGGAGTTAATATCGTGATTTTATGTTTTAGATTTTGTAAACTCAGTAAAATCGCAAATGGACTGGAACAAAATTAAACTTTTATCATGAAGAATATTGGATAACTCAAATTACTGCAACATAAAATTAAAACTAGGATATACAATGACTAAAACTAAGATGCATACCTCACAAAGCGCTTCTGTAATTGCCAAACCAGTCATTCATCCAGATATTGCAATGAAAACCTATCCTTAACTGTCTCACCAGCGAAGATCGTGTATGAGAAGAAGAGGAAGTAAGCTGAAGGAGCAAAGGCGGAGAGTGCCAGACCCAGACTCCTCATTAGACTCATAACGAGGGTGACTTTCCGCCAGCCGTATTCCTCCACCAAAGGGTCCAGCAGGAAGGTACAGTAACATGACAACACGAAGGCCAGGTTGTGGATCCAGGCGGTGAGGGTGGACGAGGTGTGCGTCTCCGTTAAGAATTCAGCGAAGAGCATGCCGAAGATCGCACTCGCCGAGCCAAGTATCGCCTGATGGTAATGTAATGTACTGTACGTGGGAGGTATTCTTGGGTGATCTCCATTTTTGTTTTAATATTAAGACCATGTTCGTGGGTGTGAATAAAATCATGTTACTTGCTAGGATTTATGATTATTAACAATAGCAACATAGCACTGATGAATAAAGTGAAGCCAAATGAAGAACGAGATTGGTAGAGAACATAAAAAAGCGAAAAACAGATAAAAACATGCTTAGAGGGATCTTTGTCGCATCATAAACAGCTTGCAACTTTTCTTTCAACATCGCAATGAGGAAATACATTGATGACCGAAATATTCACTCATAAACTCACCCAGATTAGAAAGCATCCGAAGGCGACCATCCAACCCCACCCGCCGTCCGGAGCCTCGTCCTGTGATGGTTCCTCGTCCCCATCACTCTCCTTGCGGTCCTTCCCTCCGTCAATGTAAAGGCACAAGGCCCTTCCACTCCCGTCATCAGGAGCACTAAGTCCACCTTTATCTAGAGTGATGTTGGTGTTGCTGGTGTTGTCCTTGTCAGATGAACACTGATTAGTTACCCTGCCATCGAAATAATCTTGCCACGTCCACTTCATAATAAATATCACACGCTGCTGGAGGTAAAATAATGACATCCACTTTATAGTTCAGTGTGGCGATAATAGCATTCCAACAATCACTTTATATATCTTTTAACCGTTGATGTTGTGTAGATCCGTCTTGGAATCAACAAATCCAACGCCTTATCAGCTGCCTGTGTGGAAAGGCAAGACACACAGTCACAGAGTATTTCTAGCGTCATTCCAGTTGTCACTTATCCCACAGACTCACAACACAAAGAAAAAAAAAGGAAATTTTGACCTCACAACACTACCTAAAGCTTATGTATTGTAATTTTATCACCAGTTTTAACATATGGTCTAGTTAGATATAAGTAAATACTGGTTATGGCGAGAACCGGGGTGTGGTTTAGAAGTACACAAGAAGAGGTATAGCTACTGGTTACTGCACATGCCACCTCCCTCACACGTGCCTCACATAAACCATCACATAACTACAGCACATATGGTTTACTGATAATTAACGGTTACGATGAATTGATTATGAATTATTTAATCAATAATTATGTGCCGCTGTACGTCATACTCTACTGACAGCTGATTTTTGCCTTTTAACAGTGATGGAACTTTTGAGAACTTGTTATTAAGGGCTACAAAGTTCTCAAGACTACGAAGAAAACAAAAGACAAACACGTAAACTCATTAGGTTGATATGTAAAGTTTTTCTTACACACACAAAACACTTTAGAATAAAATTATTGAATATAGTTTATGATACTAACTTTTATACCCACCCACCCACTCACACACATAATAAAATAGATAAATACTTAAGCAAATAACATGATATATAAATTATAGCGTATTATGATAATGTGGGACAAATCATTATTATGATTATTATTATTACTATTATTTTTTTTTCTTACTGTTATTATTATCATTATTATCATTATTATTATCACTATAATTAATATTCACGCACAGATGCTTTCCATACCACACAGCCGATATATATATATATATATATATATATATATATATATATATATATATATATATATATATATATATATATATGTATATATATATATATATATATATATATATATATATATATATATATATATATGTATATATATATATATATATATATATATATATATATATATATATATATATATATATATATATATATATATATATATATACACATATATATTTTCTATTTTCTATTTTATTTTTTAGTTAATTTATTTATCAATGTATTTTCTTCCTTTCTTTCCTTGGTTACTAAAGACATTTCTAATCTCGTATTTTTTTGAGAATGAATGAAACAAGTTACCATTTATATTAATTTCACAATATTATAACAAACCCTGTCTTTATAGCCACAATGCAGGGCGTGGTGGCAGCTTAAACCTTAGTTCATGCGGAGCTGGACTGGCTTTAGCTATGTAGGTGTACATGGGGATGCTGGGGTCAAGAAAGGTCAAGATAGGTTCACCCGCCTATATTTGGGCACAGCGAGGGTTAAGTGGACAACGGAGATGTTGTTTGATCAAAAAATCGGTCGAACAAAGCGTCCCTTCCCCCCTTGTGACGCCCTGGAAGCAGCCTACTTTTAGCGTCGTAACACAGAACCTTGTTACCTCAACTTTAGATTAGAGTGTAACCTTTTGGACGCGGCGTGTGAGGACTGGCCACCTTTCACGCCCCAATGCACACTTGTGGTGCCAAAACTTTTTATCACAAACACCCAATGAAGTTTGATTGCATTCTGACCTTCTAAAAAAACATTTGCGAAAAAACAAATTTGCTGAATGTCGAGGCGAAAGAACTCTGGCGCCTCGTGACGGACTGATGTTCTCTCATTTTCTCTGCAGGCACCATCAACACTTGTCACCTGTCCACTGGCTGGTACAGGTGTGTTGGCTAGCCTGCTGTGCCTCTTAGTCGAATCCAAACACATGTTGTACTTTGAGTTTTTGTTGTGTTTCTATTGACTTTGTGGTTGAACAGCAATTTCTTGAAGAGAAAAATTGTGTGGTAATTGTATATTTTCTACCATTACTTAATTTAGGTTACATTGAGAAATACAGCAACTTTTTTTTATATTCGACGTTCTTTTGTCATATTCATCTTAATCCCTCGATGCTTCTCTACACAATCATAATAACTTTACTTTCGCTTAAAAATACTACTTGAATTTCGTATTATACATCAAAGTTTACTATAGTTTGGTGACCCATAGCGCATTTAGTTATAATTTGAATATATGTTTAGTTGTTAGGATGGTTTAGTAATATAAGGTTCATCCACAGATAGTTTGGAGAGCAGAATGAAGTCTGCGTCGAACGAGACGGAATGCCTCAAGATAGCAGTGTATGTGGTAAGAGAGTGTGTCATAGCTTTATAGTAACTGTCAGTCTTTCTTTGCTTATTAAAGTGAGTGAAGTATAAGCTTGTTGACTACGCGCTACTTGTTAATGATGTATTTTACTTAATTAGTACTGTATTTCTACTACTACTACTACTACTACTACTACTACTACTGCTACTACTACTATTATTATTACTACTACTACTGCTGTTGTTGTTGTTACCGCTAGTAGTAGTTGTAGTAGAAATTATAATAGTATCTGTTATTCTTTTCCTTTATCGCTCTCCTCCTCTTCCTCCTCCTCCTCCTCCTCCTCCTCCTCCTCCTCCTCCTCCTCCTCTTCCTCTTTCTCCTCCTCCTCCTCCTCCTCCTTCTCCTCCGTTGTTCTTTGTTTCAGTATTACCCGTTCATCTTCATGGCCCAAAGTGGTCCTCCTTACCGCGTCACTGGATCCATGACTGAAGTTCTCGACATCCTCGCTAAAACACTTCATTTCTGGTGAGCAAATCTTCAAGGAAACTAGATTGACCATGTTGTTTTAAGCGATAGTTGTTAAATTTAGGGAAACAAGAAATTAGGACAGAAGTGTATTAATTTTGTATTTGAAAAAAATAATGTGTTTTCTTAATAACTTGATTTCATTCGTTGATTTTAGGGGAAACATGACATTATGACAGAAGTGTGTTAACGTTACATCTGAGGAAAAAAATAATGCGATCTCCTAAAACTAAAATAATTATGAAATAGAAACCAAAGGAAATAAAGTATTGTTTAAATGGGTGAAAAAAACCCACTTGATTCCTCTATTTGATTACCTAAGATATAAAATTTAACTAGATGCATTTTTATTTATTTATTTATCATCATTATTAAATTTATTTATAGCAATATAATTTTTTATATATCATTTCATTGTTATTTCATTGTACTTCTTTCCCTCGGTGTTAGCTTCGAGTACGTGGTTCCAGACGACAGACAGTTTGGAAGGAGGACAGAGAACGGCTCCTGGACGGGTATGATCGGCTTGCTATCTCGGAATGTAAGTCTAAGAATGACACAAGGGTAAAGCAGTGGATATCTATGTTATTCAATGAATGATTTATTATCTATGTTATCCAATGAGTGACTCGTTATCGATGTTACTTGTTGCATGAGTAGTTATCAATGTTATTTAATGAGTTACACGTTATCTAATGGGTGACTGGTTGTGGCAGGAGGCTGACATGACCGGCACTGTGATGGGACTAGACTTGGAGAGAACTACAGTGGCGGATTTCAGTGATTTTCTCTACATGGACCACGAAAGACTTATCTACAAACGTCCGGTTTTGGAAAGTGACATGGCGGGGTTTATGAAGCCTTTTACACTCACGGTGAGGAGATGTATGGGTGGTGACTCTCTCTTTCTCTCTTTCTCTTTTTTTCTTTTTCCCTGCTGACGCTTCCCTTTCTCTCTTCTCCAGTCGTGGGTGATGGTGCTGGCGACTCTGGTGGCGGTGGCGGTGGTGGTGCTGATAACGAGACCCTTCTTGCTGCCGTGGTAAAGTATATATAGTGTTACTCCACCACATACTACTTGGTCATGATCATTTACTCACGCACTCATTCACTCACTTACTTACTCATTCATTCACTCACTCACTCACTTTTGTAATCTCTCCACCTCAATATTATTTTTTATCCTCGGAAGATCAAGATTTAGTTTGCTTCACGCACCGATAAATATGCAAAATTATTCCTTATTTATTATGATTCTGATTTATTCAACAATGCTATGGTTAAAAATATTTCTTTCACACTCACGAGAGGAGAGAAAAATCATATTAACGAAGCCTTTATTTACATACTTTCTGCTTCGTTTCAGGTCAGTTGGTGAATCCAGGACACAAGACACATTCTGGGGTGCCCTGCAGGACACCTTTCTGTGGAGCCTCACGGTGTCAGTCGCCCAGTGTGAGTGTTACATCCTAAGAGGGATAACAATTCACACTAACTCATCTCACACAACCTCATCCTATCGATCTTTACTCTGCTATCATTCATGCATTACTACGAGTACAACCTCCTTACATTTACACTTTCTTTTGCAGCATCCATCTTAGTGCCAAGAGGTCAGCGACAGCATGCATTGGTAGGAATGTGGTTGCTGCTGGCTCTAATTATCGCCACAGTGTATCGCTCTAATCTAAAAGCAATGTTAATTAAGCCACGTCTCTTCCTGCCCTTCAACAACCTCGAGGAACTGGTGGAGTCTGGCATCCCTTGTTTTACCTTCCGTGGCACTCTTTTGCACCGTAACATTGAGGTGAGAAGTGTGGGTGTGCAAGGAAAGGAAGGATAGAAGGAAGAGTAATGGTAGTAATGGTGGTAGTAAGGGTGTTTGTGTTGCAGGCAGCGGAGGAAGGGAGTACAATGTGGGGTCTCAATAAGGTCCTCGTCACTCACAACGACGTGGCGCGTGGTGTGAAGGAGATGACGTTGGGGAAACACGTTCTCTTCACTACCTACGTCGGGCTGCTCTCCGTCATCCACTCACACTTCCTTCAGGTAAGCGAGGGTATAGCCTGAAACGACTATTATTATTACTGCAAATACTTCAATTCTACTATTTGTACTACTGCTACTATTATACTATTATTGCTACTCGGTGTGTGTTTGTGATCCCCAGACTAAGACGTGTTCCTTATATATGACTGACGACCACTACTATGGATCTAAGAGCCTCAGTATCGGTTTTCCTAAGGGTTCAAAATTAAAGCAGAAAGTGGATTCTATGTGAGTATCTACACGTATACGTTAGATACTTAAAAAAAACCCATGGTATATCAAGTCACACTCTACAAAATAGAACTGTGTAGAAATTAAAATGTAATAGTAGTAAAAAAACAAAAGAGAGAGAGAGAGAGAGAGGAGAGAAAAAAAGATGCGTAATCCATGCTTAATGTCACCCTGTTACAGAATCATACAACTACGAGAGTTTGGCATCTTGGAGCGAGTGTTCCTGAACTACGTGACACACTCCAGCACCTGCCTCAACTCAGATCCCGGAAGCGTGGCCAACACCCTCAGACCACTGCAGATGGGGGACATATACGGTGTGTGCCTCGTCTACATAGCAGGTGAGGGAGAGAGTGAGGGAGTGAGGGCACGTCAGACACCATCCATTAGAAGTGTGCTTTCTAATTTGCTTTCAATTGTTGTACGTTATCTGTCACACTAACCGTTAGGATGAGAGTAGTAGTGTAAGACATGCATCGTTTAACCTTCAGGAGTGACCCTCGCAGCCCTGACTCTCCTGCTGGAGGTCCTGGTTGCCTGCAGGAGGACGGAGGGAGACAGCGAGCCCCACAAACTAACTTGATATTGTATGCAAATGTCCGTTTCCGTTTCATTCCCATGGCTCGCCCGACCTACTACTGTATAACTGTATGTATGTATGTATGTGTGTATATGTGTGGTTGTGTGAATGTTGAAATATTGATCTGTGTTCTATTTTTAGTATTCTTTATTTTCGTTTTCTGCTCGGCTTTTTTTTTCAAATTTTCTTTTTCTAAATTTTTTTCATTTTTTTTTCTTTTTCTCCATTTTATTTTCCTCTTTTTTATCTTCACTTTCTATTGTTTTTCTTTTTTAATTTATTGTGTTTTCTTCTCTAATGCGTGTAAAATATTTTAACTTTCTATTGCTTAGATCATTCTTAAGTAACTTTGATGAACCATAATACTTAAGGATTTGTTATAATACTATTTTTCATTAATTTATTATGTGTGTTGTGTGTTATATGATTCCGTGATCAATAAATCTATCTATCTATCTATCTATCTATTTTAGAGCATTTGTTACAAGGTGTTCATCCAATATTCTAAGCTACTAGTCATAGGTTTAAACATACAAAATTAAGCAAATAAACTTTATATAAATTACAAGACTTAGTAATAGTATATTGTTATTTTGTTTATGTCTTACACTCAACGGGGATGTAAGAAAATTACACAAACACCAAATGTAATAATAAATACTGTACAGGATTGACATCAAAGTGTATAGGACTTTTGACTATTAAATTGTGTTACCTTTTTCAATGCGGTTAGTGTTATGTTTTCTTAATTAATCAAAAGATGCATTGTATTATATGCATACAAGATTTAGTTTATATGCGCGTATTCAGTATAGAGGCAGCGATTGTGAAGTAATTGATTGGTAACACTGTAGATGGCGCTGGTGTAGAATATTGTACTGATGAATGACGTAAATATCTTAGGTAAATATAAAGCCATTGAAAGTGGACGTGGTTTGAGTTCTGGCCTCGTGTTTTGTGATGTGTTAAAACGTGCGAGACATTTGAGGTGGTGTGGCACATGTGGTGGTGTGTGGTGCACGTGTGGTGGTGTGTGGTGCACGTGTGGTGGTGTGTGGTGCAGGTGTGGTGGTGTGTGATGCACGTGTGGTGGTATGTGGTGCACATGTGGTGGTGTGTGGTGCACGTGTGGTAGTATGTGGTGCAGGTGTGGTGGTGTGTAGTGCACGTGTGGTGGTGTGTGGTGCAGGTGTGGTGGTGTGTGGTGCACGTGTGGTGGTGTGTGGTGCACGTGTGGTGGTGTGTGGTGCACGTGTGGTAGTGTGTGGTGCACGTGTGGTGGTGTGTGGTGCTGGTGTGGTGGTGTGTGGTGCTGGTGTGGTGGTGTGTGGTGCACGTTTGGTGGTGTGTGGTGCACGTTGTGTCTGTAAGGGAGAGTGTGATGTCTTGGTGTTACACTGACAAAGCTGCACAACCTGGTGTGTTTAGGTTGCATCCAAGTATTGACACAAAGCACCATGCAAATAGTAAAATCTTATAATCATATAAACAGTTATTGTTATTGTTATTGTTTTACTTAATTAGTTTGAAATCGAATTTGTAATTTTTACAGCAATTGGAGGGAAAAAAAGGATACTTTCTCGTGGGACTTGGCAAATTTTTTCAACAAGAAATATAAATAAGACTTAATTCTATGTTAATGTGGTACTTTTAGAGAAACGTTTAGCCACAAGATGGCTCTTAGTTGTCAGTCATGTACCACCAAAAAGGTATTGTCTTTATGTGAATTGTACATCATTTCTGTATGCTTCTGAGAGACACAGCAATGGTATATACAGTATATAATCTGTAACAATCTGTTCAAAAATCGTAACACAAGAGTATCGTATAATGAACTTTATAAGTCATTGTATCAAATTAACTCAACGATGAAAGAAATTTTTTTTTTATGCTATTGGAGAACCGGTCAAGGGCAATAAAGAACGCTATGGAAAAAGCCCAGTTATGATTGCCGGTTCCCTAAAGAAGAAAGAGTAATACAATAAGGGATGCCAAATTAAGGATGCAGGTGTGTTGATACTCCTCTCTTAAATGAGTTCAAGTCGTAGGAAGGTGTTAGCGTAACACTCACAAATACTTAGTGTATATACACCAATCACACACTTAGGAGCACGTGTATCCATCTCCTGTGTTACATATCCATTACAAAACATTTAACTTTACGTATTATCAGATTGTGTATTTTTTTGTAACACTTTTTGTAACATTAAGCCACGAGAGGCAACTGTATGTGTGAAGTGTTAAGTGTTCAGTGGCATGAAGCTCTTCCCAACGTACACCACCACCACCACCATCATCATCATCATCATCATCATCATCATCATCATCATCATCAAAAATGTATACCACTGCAGGATCAGCCTCTCCCAACCTTCTCTACTCATCTGTATTGGCTGCACGTCTAGTCCAGGCCACACCAGCACACACACACACACACACACACACACACACACACACACACACACACACACACACACACACACACACACACACACACACACACACACACACACACACACACACACACACACACACACACACAGACAGACAGACAGACAGCCACGCACGCATGCACGCACGCACGCACGCACGCACGCGCACACACACACACACACACACACACACACATACACACACACACACACACACACACACACACACACACACACACACACACACACACACACACACACACACACAGACAGACAGACAGACAGCCACGCACGCACGCACGCACACACACACACACACACACACACACACACACACACACACACACACACACACACACACACACACACACACACGCACACGCACACACACGTAATCACTAGAGTATTGATCAAAGCGCCAATGACTGAGTATAGAGTCTGTCGGTATTCTGTCTTGCTGCATCAACACACCGCTCTCCTATTACACCAGATTAATTTCTAGCATTGCAGGTTATTTAGGAACCAAGTTTGATCGAGGGAGTTCAGGTTTCCCTCTTCTGATGCGAGTCGACTGTTTTCTTAATACCGAGGAGTTCATATTTTTGTTATTTTTTCCGTAACTTCATAAGGGTCTCGCACAGGATTTGGACAAGATTGGTTTTACTAACTTCCCAGTCTACGTGGCAGTTAAGAGACTTGACGTGGCAGTTAGGACAGTGTACGTGCCAGTTAGGACAGTGTACGTGGCAGGAAACTGTACGTGGGTTAGCAAAACCAATATTTCTCCAGGACTTGTCTGAAACACTGAACCTGGACACAAGGCATGGTGGCAAGCATTGAAAACACAAAACGCAGAGTGACATGACACATGAGATCAAAGCTTTGAACGTCACACATTGAATAACAACAAACCATATGATAATTCTGTTGACATTTCATTTTGCTGGACCGTTGCGGTAATTACCAGCCGTGTAGACCAATTAACACTATGTCTCCCAGAACCACTGTAATCATACGGTTATAACTCGCAACACAAATACAGGTTAGTGAATGTGTGATAAAAAAGCTATTTGATTGAGTCTTGAAGGAAACAGTATCGTGACTGGCATGTAACAAGGTTCTTATAACTACGAGTCGTTAAAACTTAGTGTATATCTGATAAATGGATGAAAATGGATGAAAACTATAACAGCAATAAATATCTTAGAAGTAAATACATTGGTTTAATACTTAGAGAGAACGCACATCAGGCTTTAACGATGCCATTATTGCCATCTACACGACTGATTCCATAATACGCAGGTAAATATAATGTATCTATCCCCTCACATTACTTAGTATATTAAACTATCATATCTTCGGTCTATAGCTCTAGTAGGCTATCATTAAGACTGATGATCGATTCTAGACTGTAATGGTGTAACTACATGTAACTATCATGTTCTGACCTGACCTGACCTCACCTGACCTCACCTAACTATTGTGTCAGATAGACCTAGAGTTGCCAAAAAATACTGAGATGTTTTAAGAGAAAATGAAGGTGTCAGAATTATGATGGATGTGTCGAGATGATGTAACGTGAATGAAAGAAAACAGATGTAAACAAAAACAAAATGATGAAATGTGTTGAAGAGAAGACGAAGGAGTAATAAAAATAGGTAACATGTCAAGATAATGTGACATGAGTACAAGAAAACATGATATGGAAGATGATAGATGACTAGGAGTAGATGAGATGACATGATATATAATTTTAAGATGGACTTGCCTCTTGCTCGTTATTTAGCGTAGGTTTTTGATTTTGTATACTATATATGACTGCAGACTGAGTGGGTGATAAACAGCATCATATTATCGATCTAAGGGAGGCTGTTTTTAAGGATCTGAGTGAACTGAAGGGATGTGTAACTCATTTCACTCATTTTAGATATTTTTCCCTTTCTTTGCATCTGAAAATCCCATATTCTTCTCTGGTGTGAAAGGTGATGGTGATGATGATGATGATGATAATGGTGATGATGATGATGATGATGATGATGGTGATAATGTCGTAACAATATTTATTTCATCTTAGTACTAACCAAAGTTTTGTTCTTCCTATTCAATTATTTTGTTATTTTTGATATTGTATTGTCTATAATTCTTAACCTATGATCTTCACCAGTTCATGTATAATACTCGTCTAGTAGTAGGTCGTGTCAGCTGGCAATAATGATCACCAATTGATAACAAACATTCAGTGTTGTAACATGCATAACAAAAACAGGAATACAACCCAAGAAACATACAGCTGACATCACAAGAATATTGCAGCAGACTCGTCCTGTATAGCACGTATCTATCGGCCTATGATTGTTGGCTCCTCATCAATGGCGTACTCATCGTCTGGCGCTTTGTCCTTCTTTCTTTTGCGGGAACACACACCGAAGGCAAGGGTGGCGGTGGCCTGGGAGGGAAGGTGAGGTTGTAACTTTGTATGGGTTACGCTTTTTTTTTTTGTGGTTGTTAAGATTGAGTTGTTTTTTTTTACTTCTTTTTAGGTTATTTCAAATTTTTTTCTGTCATTGTGGTTGTTTAAGGTTATTATGACTCTTTTGGTTGTGGTTATGATATTTTTTTTTTTGGTTGAGATTATGATTTATGACTGTTTTATGTTTGAGGTTATGACTGTTTTTACACGAGAGGTGATTGGCTACGAGTCAAACAAATTCTAACCACCCTACAAAATCAACCTTCTTATGTAAACCGAGAAGAAAAAAATTAACACGTAATAGCTAAAAGCTTCGAGTATGAAAAGGTGTAGGCAAGACCAACTCACTTCTGCTATGAAGGAGACCCAAGCCAGCATGAAGGAGTAGCCGTAGTGCCAGTTGGTCTTGGGAGGGTGACGGTCTGGCATGTTGCAGGCAGCGTAATGGAACATGGTCGTGGCCACCTCGATCACAATCAACACACACCCAGCTGGAACGGATTTCAGGTGGTTATACCCGAACAACAACAACAACAACAACAACAACAACAACAACAACAACACCAACAATATCAACACCACCATCACCACCACCACCACCACCACCAACAACAACAAAAACAAAAACAAAAACAACAACAACAACAACAACAACAACAACAACAACAACAACAACAACAACAACAACAACAACAACAACAACAACAGCAACAGCAACAGAAACACCACCACCACCACCAC
>JAXIVD010000020.1:0-77500 GCA_036785275.1 Cancer borealis
TATATATATATATATATATATATATATATAAAGAGAGAGAGAGAGAGAGAGAGAGAGAGAGAGAGAGAGAGCACTAAATAATTAACAGAAAAAAAATTATATAATTGACTGTTTCCTAAATAACTCACTCTACCTGTCCTCCAAATGGACGGGAATGTCCTGAATACGCGTCTGTACAATAGTATCCTATGGAGTAAGTCTTTTAATGAACCCGTTGGTTGGTGGTAGGTTGTCTATCGTGTTTTACTTCTAACCGGAGACAGGGCCAAGTAGAAGAAAACGGTCGATGTAGTACTGCCTCCTGGTAGTCTATCAGGGGGACTGTCATAGGATACGATGACAACATCGTTTTGTCAACTAAATCTAATTCTTTTAGACAAAAAATGCATATCTATGCAGTACAATCATACATGTAAATCGCTTCATTAGGTTTTGCTCAACAAAAAAACGGCTAATTTGTATGATCTTAAAAAGAATGATTTCACCATAAATTGAAGAGTATGGCAATTCCTTTTCATGCATAGATAGAATACACCCTCAACTACATAATCTAGCATTCTCATAAGCCTATACATAAACATAGATTTTTAGATAAATAGGGAGAGTAGGATTTTTTTCTCTGCCGGAAAATCGTACCTCAAAAATCAGTAATAAATTTATCTAAATTAAGTAAGATTTAGCAGTGCCAGTAGTATGGTTGTGATGGTGACTCAGTGGAAAGAATGGAAACTAGGGTGATGAGGGAGGAGGAGGAGGAGATGAACAGTTAGAGGAGGAGGAGGAGGACAAGGAGAAAATAACTCCCTACTCCTCTCTTCCCCGTCCTGTCATCATGCACTGACTCAGGGGAACTCCAAGCGATCCTCTCACTTCTCTTCCTCTTCCTCCCTGACTCATTCTGGGCACCTTGCTCTATCTCGCAGCTTCTCGCCGCCCAGCATGTTTTGCTTTCAATCTGGCTTACATTCCCCCAGTACACTTCGATAAGTAAGTTTAGAGGTGGATAACTGGCTGAATAGAGACATATTGAAAGGAGAATTAGACATACTGATGGCTAGTTTTGTAAGCACTTGAGATAAATAGATGGATACAATGTAGCCTACATACACATTTACAATATATAAACAGTGAGGTCAGAGAGAGAGAGAGAGAGAGAGAGAGAGAGAGAGAGAGAGAGAGAGAGAGAGAGAGAGAGAGAGAGAGAGAGAGAGTGTGTGTGTGTGTGTGTGTGTGTGTGTGTGTGTGTGTGTGTGTGTGTGTGTGTGTGTGTGTGTGTGTGTGTGTGTGTGTGTGTGTGTGTGTGTGTGTGTGTGTGTGTGTGTGTGCTTATGTAGAGTCAGCTTGGAAAAATACCACAGCAGAGGTTCCCAACTCCCTATTAGTGGATCATGGTGTATTTATTGTCTGGGGATGATCATGGAAGAGTTTCAAAATCAGGAGTTTCAACAAAACTAGCAGTTTCATACCAGTATATTGGAAAATGTTAGTGTTCTTTATTATTTATTTTACCTATAGCTCCTGGCATTATTACATTCATTATTACTATTATCATTATTATTATTATCAAACATATAACAACTACATTCGTTGAGGCCCAAAGAGAGTATTCTTACGATGGGGGATATTGGCGCGAATGTTTCGCGGATTTTGGAGAGAAGACGCGGGATTTGGAGCGTCACCTGCAGTCTAGGACTCTAGGTAGCATCTTATTCAGGGGAAGACGTGGGTGCCGATTGTAAATAGAAGGTTAAGTTTCAGTAAACCAGAAAGGATTGGAAGTACTGTGGTTTTCCTCACCCTGCCCCGGATGCCCAGAAGATCATAGTGTGTCATCTGGCAGTCCACTGATACATGCACGGAGTCAGGAGCGAGTACCTGCCCCACACATCAGTGACATCACCCACCCAAGGTCGCATCGAGGAGACAGCAGTTGAGTTTGTTGTGGTGCTGTGTCGTAAGTGGTGATTATAAGGCAAGGTAAACTCTTTCCTTCTCATTTGCGTAACAGTATAATATCTTGGTAAGAGAGGATGTGAAGAAAAATATTGGAAACCATTCCCCAACAGTGTATATAGACAGTATCTTAGAGGGAGTCAGGAAAAAGAGAACATTTTTTACTTCCTTTAAAGTATGCTTGATTGTCAAAATAGCATGATACAGTCATTTATCACTTTTCTATACTCATGTCTTAAATAAACGGACTGTTGTACATGTATACACACATGTATACTAAGCCACTTGTTCTCATTGGAGCGTGAGAGGTGAGAAACAGAATAGTTGTAAACGCGCGCCAGATTTGGGGTGATGCCAGCGCCTCTAGAGGCAACTCTTGTGGTTTCAGGAAAATATTTACCTTCGTTTATTTCTAATCATTTGGACCACATACTATATTTCAAAGTATTTTTGAGGAAACAAAATACAAAATATTTTTAGATAATATCCTTGATAGGTGGCCACTAGTTTATGAGTGAGAGAATAGGTTTATAGCGAGGTGGTAACGTGAGCCCAGTCCACGAGGTTCCTTCCACTCCCTCTTGCCGCCCAGCCACCACCATGACTAGGTATGTGCTCCGTATTTACTTGAATATATCGATATTTATGAACTCTTTTACTGTTAACTGCCCAAATGTAGATTGCTAATGTTGTACTAGTTATTGGTAGCTGTTAAGCTAAAGATTATCACAAGTTTTAAGGTGATAGTAGTGTTCAGAATGCTGCCGTGCCAATGATGTCTTGTATTAGCTGCTGAATCATGTGATGAAAGTTAAGGTCTGAGGTACGGCGGCATGGACGGTAGGCTACAAACCACACATACACCATTACCTAGGATATAAAAACCAACCAAAAGCAAGTTCATTATGCTTGTATTATAATGCAAGGGATTACATAAGAACATAAGGAAGCACAAAAGGCCAGGACGCCTACACGTGTATCTTGTTACCATCTGTAGTCCCTAGGCATCTAAGAATTAACTTATTTTGAAGTCAGAAAAAACACATTTAGGTGCAAGTTAGTGGATAGCTTACATAACACAGAACATAGGCATGGTTTTGTATTCAGTCACCTTTCAATTTAGATTTGTTTTCATTACCTCAATTTAATTTCACAGCAAGGTGACGCGTGAAACACTCTATGAGTGTGTGAATGCAGTTCTGCAGGGATCAAAAACCAAAAAGCGCCACTTCCGGGAGAGTGTTGAACTTCAGATTGGTCTCAAGAATTATGACCCTCAAAAGGACAAGCGTTTCAGTGGCACTGTTAAGTAAGTCTCTACCTAACCTTCAGTGGTGCTTGCAGGGCAGTCTTCCTTCATTGGGTTACTTTAAACATGCCTTGATTAAGTATAAGGTGTTGGAGCCTTGTCATATTATTTAATTTTATTTTCAGTAAAGTTTTACAAAGACTTGTCATGGTATGTTTAAGTGAAACTGAAGTATGCCCTGCTTGCCTATTGTCTGGTCTAGGGAGTTGAGGATTATTCCTTGACGGACCTTCACCCAGGGTCTTAAAATAACTGGGGAGGCATTTTTGCCGTTATACCTCAAGTGCCTGAAGATCTGCATCAACCTCAGGCAAGAACTACATAACAGGTGTTTAAAACTCTTTGTGCCTATATTTGACAGCCGATTTACCAATATGAAGATTAGTTTTGTAGTATTTCTCGGGCATGAATTAGTTTAATGTTAGTAGATTTTCTGATAAATTTAAGTTTGTCATTTTTGAAGGGAAAAGTTTTTCTGGTTATTTGAGGATTCGGTTTTGGGATTAATTTCTTGGGCAAAGTAGTTTTATTTATTTATTTTTTTTTTTTTATCCCCCATCCCCCTTGTACGAAACAGTATTTTTGGGTGGGAGAACATCAGATATTTGCATTATAAATGAGGTCGAAAATAAATTAAGCACGTCACAAATACCAGAAAAACTAATTTTCCCTAGAAACCACACCTAACACGTTGGCCTGTCACCAACCATCCAGCATGCGTTTATATATATATATATATATATATATATATATATATATATATATATATATATATTATATATATGTATGTATGTATATATGTGTGTGTGTGTGTGTGTGTGTGTGTACAAAACATTTCCTCACCTAACCTTCGAAACTTCTTCCACGATGCTCATTTTCAATTTGAAAAAAATTAAATGTAACTTCTGAACAACCAAGCCTTAGCTGAATTTATTTAATTCGAATAAGAAAATTTTTGGAAGGAGTTAAAGACCATAAGGAAGTGAACTTCACACCTAGAAATTAAGAAATGGTGAAGGCACAGAATTGTGGTATGTTGATTGTAAAGGAAGGGATTTAGATGATATTGGCTGAGTATTTTGTAGGATTGTCTTCTGTAGAGAATAGAAAAGATGAGATTGTTGTAATATGAAGGGAAAAGGGCATGTGGAATGACTTAACGAAAGACGTGCAAGGGGAAGTTAAGGAGATGAACGTAGGGAGAGCTGCTGGTTTGGGTGTGTGCTGTAGATGTAGAATGTCTGAACAGGGGCGGTGCGAGTGTAATTCAGTCATCAGAAAGGTTGCTGAATGTATAACTGGGTCAATAGACAAGAAAATTTGCAATGTTTTAGGTGTCTGCATGCATTTCTGGGACAGTTTCCAGTTATTAGTTCATCCTATTTAGTAATTTTTTATAGCACGAAATACTTTATAAATTACCATTTCTCAGGACAGTAGTAAATGTTTCTATTATTTGTTAGTAATAATCCTTATATTTAACCTTTGTAAAAATTTATCTTAAAGGTTGAAGCACATTCCCAAGCCCAAAATGAAGGTGTGTGTTCTTGGGGATCAGATGCATATTGACGAGGCCAAGGAAAATAATCTTCCTTGCATGTCTGCTGATGACCTGAAGAAACTGAACAAGGATAAGAAGCTAGTCAAGAAATTGGGTTAGAATTATTTTTAGTTCCATTGCCATTCTGTTGTTATAGGGATTATGAAGGTGATTTATACATGTTATTCCTAGGTTCCTCAATTATACACTACCCTCCTTTTTCTCTCAATATGCCCAAGTCTCTAAGTATTTCTTTTCACCCATTCCATACCCGTGCCACATCTTTAATTGCATTCACCCTCCCACTTTGTCACACGTGCTCCTCATTAATTTCCACACCACGCACTCTTGACTGCTTTGTCCTATTTCACGTCTGATCCATGTGTCAGCGTTGGCAGGAAGATACTGTTCTTTAAATATATCTACCTCCATGAATAGATACCTTCTTCATAACCCTTGCAAGTGACCCAATGACATACTTGTTATTTCTCTTCCCATGTTTCCCAGTACTTACTTTTCATTTACTTAACTGTATGACCACTTTATTAAATGATGATCGAATAACCTGACCATTAGTTGATGATAATTCTCAGCTCACTCTGAAATTCTTATATAAGCTGTTTTTACTCCTTTACCATTTAGATGATTCTAATATTTTCCTCGTTTTCCTACAGCCAAGAAGTATGATGCCTTCATCGCCTCTGATGCCCTCATCAAGCAGATCCCCCGTCTGGTAGGCCCTGGCCTCAACAAGGCTGGCAAGTTCCCCACCATGTGTACTCATTCTGAAAAGTTGACTGACAAAGTGGATGAAATCAAGGCCACTATCAAATTCCAGATGAAGAAGGTAGGTTTCTTCTTTATATGTATCCTGTCTTAACCTTCATTTACAAGCTTTTTTTTTTTTTTTTTCCAGTTCGTGGACTTTCCATAAAATTATCTGCATAACCGATTTAGAGTAACAATAATCCAGTTAATATATAATGATGCCTCCTTGAAATTTAATACCAATCCATGTTGCTACCACTTAAGAAACATTCTAATGTTAAAGAGAAAAAAATAAGGTGCATGTTGATGTATTTTTAATTCATATTCATCTTATAAACCATCATAGACAGAGCTCCAAGGGGATAGCCACTACAGAAGAGAATCAACCTCTCCCTGTTAACCTTTATTCTTGCTTGTTCAATGAATTCTTTAACAGTACCTTTCATTTACCTCAATTTCATTGCACTTTCTTCATAAACTTTGTTTCATAGTCTGGCATCTCCGGCATAAGGGCCTCCACATCTCCGTATTCACACCCCTTCCTCTATCAGCAATTCTTTCATGCATAAACTTCTTTACCCTATCCTTCCATCTTACAACTCACTTTCCTCTCACTAGGACTATTTTCTGACATATTTTCTTTTCAAACTTCTCGAGCAAAATATTTAAACCTGTTCCTCTACACCAGCGTTTCTCAACCGGGGTTCTGCAAAAGGTCACTAGGGGTTCCGCGAAATACTTCAAATATACACAATTTTATAAACATTTTTCCATGAGAACACCGCTCTCGCTGTGTGGGGATAGAGGGGGAATCTGATCTGTGCGGCACATATTCTAGTGCACATGGAGAGGGATCAGGGTTACAAATTGGATGGAGTCAGGTTGACTGGGAATATTATGTTGACTATTCAATGTGGCTAGACTAGTTAATTTGGCTCCACTCCTACTCACCTGGAGGTCAAGTGGGCTAAGAGACACGTGAACTATGGTGACACGTGAAAATATGGTATATAATTTTTTTGTGCAGGGATTCCTTGAGACTTGATTTATTTTAAGGGTTCCGCAAGGGTAAAAAGATTGATGAACGCTGCTCTACACTATACTTGACTATTTGCACACCTTTATACATGCTTTTATTGCTCAGCCTCCCATCATGTCACATGCTCCTCTCGGATAACTTCTTTCTACAGCACGCTGACTTTGATCTTGTAAATCCTTTTCACAACCTTTTCATCCATGTATAGTGATCACTCATTTGTTATCACTTATTTAGACATATGGAACTATTCCTGTATACATGTTCAGCACCTATTATATGGACACCACAGGCTGCTCTTAGGTAACTGGTTTTTCCTCACTGCTTTAGGTGTATTTTTCAGTCACCATTTATCCTTATGATAGATTAAAGATCATAATTATATCATTACTGACAATGTTTATTTGTTTACAGGTGTTGTGTCTATCGGTCTGCATTGGACATGTGACCATGAATCCTGATGAACTGGTGCAGAACATTTACCTGGCCATGAACTTCTTGGTGTCCCTCCTTAAGAAGCATTGGCAGAATGTGCGTTCTCTCCACCTCAAGTCCACCATGGGCAAACCACAGCAACTGTACTAAAAAATAAAGTTACTGTGGTGTACACTTTGTATTAATAAACCAGATAGAATTATTTTCATTGTCATCTGTAGTCAGTCTTCTCTCAGAGAAGCAGAAAACCTGAAGAGGCTGGATAATAAATAGATAAGGGATTGTGATTAGCCTTAGTGTGGGTGAGGGAGGGAACTAGGTTATAGAAGAGGGAGAGGTCTTAGGGTTTGGGGGTATATGACTGAAGGCAGGCATCACTACTTGATGCAAATAAAGTAAGCGCCACACATCACAGGTCATATGGCGCCGTCAATCAAAAAGGTAGACGGTATAGTAGAAATGATGGCAAGGCAAATAGTGAGGATTAGATCAAATTAATGCATTTGTAAGAAAAATTTATGTCTCCCACAATCTATTGTGACGTCACAAGAATAGACGGTGAAAGATGCCATAAGTTTCCTTCCTACAACAAATACAGTCTTCATTTGACTTAATCCTTTGACTATGATTGCGCTCTCCCCATAATTTGCCTCACTACTATACTGTCTACCTTTTAGATTGACATACCCTTTCTCAAAATAATCTCCCTTCTCTGCATTTACCATTCTTTCACACACACATGCACTCCTCTCACTTAACCCCTAGAATCTGGAGTCTAAACCCATAAGGGAGAAAAGACTGGTCTCCCTGCCCCAACTGTATGAGGGTCAGTCACACAGTTGGGTTTGGGGATAATTTCTACAATAGGGCCCTCTCCTTTCCCACACCTGATCTGATCAACGAATCACACCAGGTGAATAGGAACCTCACCAAAGATCGTCAAGCTTGTATCATTACTCATTCATTCGTCACTGCTCTATTCATCTTAATCATACATAATCATCCTTCTTTGTTCCACATATGGATATCTTTCATTCAATGCTCTCTTCATACCTTCCATCCATCCCATTTATGGCCTTCCTTCCAACCTCACACCCATTATCTTCTTTACCAACTGGGCCTCCATTCTCTCTATATGTCCAAACCACTTCAACACACACTGCTCTGCCAACAGGTCAACTCTTATAACACTAATTCTCCTTCGCACCTCCTCATTCCTTACTTAATCCATATGCATTACTCCACATACTTTTCAGACACCTCAACTCCTTACATTTAATATCTTCTCTGCTACTACCATATTCCACATTTCAGCTCAATAGTGCAGTTGGCAAGCTACTCCTTCATGCAATCTTCTCTTTACATTAATTCCCAAAGCTGTACAACTAAACACTCTTATCTTTCCTTCCAATACATTTCATATATCTCTGATCTTACACTTTTTCTCTGTCTATTCATCCATCTTCAGTAATCTCTGACCTTAAATATTAAAAGCCTTCCACCTCCTTGAGCAGTTAATTACATTTATCTTTCTACCACCAAATCCCTTTATGCATTCCATTACTTTATTCCATCATTCACTAAATTTCTTATTTCTATACACTCGTCTAAATCCCTCCATTATCTGGCACAATTTCTGCCATCAAAAAAGTAACATCTGCAAACAGCAGCTGATACAGATTTAACTTTAATCAGCATTCACTAAGCTGAAACCTCTATCTAACATTCTTGAATTTACCTCTCTTACTACAATATCCATGTAAATATTAAACATCCACAGTGACATAAAACATCTCAGGCATACATAGACCCACTATGTTCGTCTGTCATGCAAAATGTGTTATAATACCTTACCTAGTGTCAGTGGAACTAAAAATAGTGTGGATGTTGGAGGTGAGACACTCAGCTTTTTGGACATTGTTGACGAAGAGGACACCATTTAATGGGAAGATGAGAGGGGGATGAGGGTGGACCATCTTCCTGTAAAAGAACCAAACTCAAGAGACTGAGGACGAGAAGGACAGGGAATCACAAAAGGAGGCCCACGCAGAATGTTTCTCAAGAATAATATGCTTGCACTGGACCTCTAAAAATCTGAAGGGGGAGGATGGGGTTCTTACGCCACATAGTAAAAGCGTGTCATTTGGCCTGAAGAGCTGTTGCACACCTTCGGGACCACCAGGGGACCAGGAAGAAGGGGAAGGGACAGCAAGTGACGAGACCCTACGTCCACCAAGGTGTCTGCAAGGTATTGAATTTAATTATGTGAACGGACGATAATAGGAGGAGTAATCTAATTTCTCTCCTTTTGAAAAGAATCCCAGTCTCCCTTATTAAAAGACAAACGAGGTCTGCATGATGAGGGGGGATGTTAGTATTGAAGGGAAGGAGATTACAAACAGGAAGATGGTCACTCCCCATGTAAGACCCACAGTAAGAGCCAGTTGTTATGGTAGTGAGGAGGAGGGGCCATTCCCCAGGCAAGGGTCCACGGTAGAGAGGTTCCCTGAAGCTGGATCAGTCCTGGTAGGGAGAACAGATGGTGTAAGGAGAGAGAAAATTGCCCTCTCAGTCAGAAAGGCCGAGAGAGACAGACTTGAATGGTTTCTTCAGCTCCTGGGGAGGACTGGTTCCCAGAAATCGTGATGGCCATTAAAATTACCAATTATTAAAGCTGAGGAGGAAAGCTGCGAAAAAAGTGCTGGAACTCCTGAAGGGACATATGTATCCAAGCATGGATTATAAGTCAAGAGGATCTGAAAAGGCACTGAGTCAAAGGTAATAGTCACCCCCAAGTAATCTAGTCTGCCCCTGGGGAAGGGAATGATAGTGAGAGGGCTAAAAGGGGAGGATTGGTAGATGAGCAATAGCAGGTTGCCTCCTGCTCTGTCTGGCCTCCTGTCTGCTCTGCAAGAAGAATAGTTGGGGAAGGAAGGGGAGAATGCGTCAGTGAGCCAAGTCTCACAGACACCAACAACTAGAGGTGAATAGGAAGACAGCGTGGTTTTAAAGACTGGAAGTTTCCAGTACAAGGACCGGGCTTTCCAAAGTATGAAATGGGAGGGGAGGAAAAAATTTACTGCAAGAGTGATGTGAGGAATACAAGGAGTCCTGGCAAGCACTGGAGGAGACTTTCAACTTGTAAGAAGAAGGTTAAGAAATTTAAGTGCAAGAGGTGCTAATCCCATAATGAGGATTGGCAAGGAAAAACAAAGCATGCTGGGCCTGTGAAAGGGCTGGAGGGGGCTCAAGGCATGCACTACCAAGTGAGGGTAGGGGCTGCTGGCTGCGTGGTATGAGACTGAAGCTGAGGCTGGGGAGGTGTGGGTTGAGGTGGGGAAGGAGTGGGTTGAAGTAGATCAGGTTAAGGTGGGGCTGGAGCGGGTTGAGGTAGAAGACGAGGTGGTAAGGATGTGGGGAGATGCAGTATTTCCTGCAAGGGGATATCCCTCCTAAGGGATTCTGTTTGCAGGTAGGTAGAGCGAGGGGAGGTTTCTGGCTAATGCCTAGGTGAACGATGGCCCCGCTAAGATTTTGGTGTTAGAGGTGCAGTTAGTGGATGGGTGATGGGGGGTGGAGCATTCCTGGGCAGCCAATGCAATGATTCCTCCACTGATCATTGAAATCGTAAGCCTTTTTACTTCGACTTGGTAGTGTTTCAACGAGAAAGCACGAGATATCATATGCAGTTCATCTCACAAATTTCTTCCCTAATCAATTGCCTAGAACTTTCATCAGGTACATAGTTTGGTGCAGCAGAGGCAGGATTTGGTTGGGGTGCAGGCGGTTGGGAGGGAGAGGGTGATGTGGTCAGGCTTGCTACTTTAGCTGACAAAGTATGCATTGTTTCACATAACTTCTTTACAGTTTGCAGTAGCTGTCTGAAAGTTGTGTTGTCAGAGCCTGATGCTGGGCTAGTAGAACGACATTCAGTGCATATATAAGCAATAGCGTCCCCACCATAGTCTCTAATCCCCCTGACCAGTTAGTTCATCAGGATGACCCAAACACATGCCAGATGGGCAGAACCAGTTAGAACAGTGATCACATCCGATACAGTCATCATTAACTGTTTGGTTACATGTAGCACAATGGTCACCAAGAATTTATCCTTAGCAAAGTCAGCCAGGGTAACAATGTAGACGTGATCTACCTAGACTTCGCTAAGGCCTTCGATAAGGTGGATCACAGCATCCTCCTCCACAAACTCAAGAACCTGGGGATTGATGGTAAACTTGGAGTGTGGCTTCACAGCTTCCTGAGTGGTCAAACACAAGCAGTATGTGTGGATGGCGAAAGATCCAACAACTCGGAGGTCAAAAGTAGCGTCCCACAAGGTTCTGTGCTAGGACCACTGCTTTTCCTTATAATGATCGGTGACATAGATCAAAATATCATCTCCTCTAATGTGTCATCATTTGCTGATGATACAAGAATCAGCAAGGAAATAAAGTCACCAAGAGATGCAGGGTTACTCCAGTCTGACATGAACATAATTTTTGATTGGGCGACAGAAAACAACATGACATTCAACAGTGAAAAATTCAAAGTTCTCAGGTATGGGAAAAATGAGAACCTAAGAATTAACAACTACCAGACTGGGAAGGTGCAAATTGAGGAAGAGGAGTCTCTTCGGGATCTCGGTGTGTGGGTCAGCAATGACTTCACATACAAGACCCACATTGAGAACACAGTGAGGACAGCAAACCGGATGTCAGGATGGATCTTTTGCACATTCCACACAAGGGAACCTGCCCATCTACTCCCACTGTGGAAGTCCCTCGTTCTATCCAGACTGGAGTACCTTTGCCAACTTTGGTCTCCATATAAGCTGGAGGAAATAAAAGAGCTGGAACAGGTACAGAGGGTATTCACCAGAAAGCTCCACTCCCCTGGAAACTACTGGGAAAGACTGAAGACTCTCGGACTGTACTCCCTTCAAAGGCGACGGGAAAGGTACATGATAATATATGTGTGGAAGATTCTGGAGGATCAGGTCCCAAATTCCACGTACCAAACCGAGGGGGGAATTACTAGCCAGAGACACCCAAGATTTGGCCAAACATGCTACAGGAGGACAGTTGAGGCAACAGGACAACGAATGAAGACCATCGTGAGCACCAGCTTCATGTACGAGGGCCCAAGACTATTCAACTGTCTTCCAAGGGACATCAGGGACACCACACTCTGCACCATCGACACCTTTAAGAAAAGGTTAGATAAGTACCTGCAGGGCATCCCAGATGAACCTCCCATCCTGCACACAGCCACCCCCAGGGGGGCAAACAGCAACTCCCTGCCTGGCCAGATAAAATATCTAAGGAGTGGAGAACAGTGCAGAGGCGGCGGACTCTCAAGTTGGCCGTGGTGATCTTCACCTCAACAAGACGAAGAAGAAGAAGGTCCTAATTACTAGGATTAGTAGGGTTAGCAGTAGTGGTCCTATCAAGGTAGGTAGGTGAGGCAGGAGAGGAAAGGAGCTGAAAACTGTGAGAAGGGTTACCGTTTGCTGCTCGACCGCGGCCACCATTACGACCTCTATCTCCACGAGACAGTAATATTTTACTTGTGCTAGTAATAGGAATCGACCAACCAGGTGCTGGGGAATCAACTGTAGTCCACGGGGAGCAAGGAGTGATGGCAGGTGACAGGCAGGGCAGGAAAAAATGAGGAGCTCAAATCAAAACAACCACCTCGTCCGTCATTGGACTTTCCTGTCAGGTCACTCAGGTGAGTAAACTAGGTGAGCCATCCTTGTCCGCGCAATAGGTTTAGGTAAACCTGACAGAGACAGCCGACTCCACCGCATAGATTTATCACCACCTTACCTTACGATACCTTACGAAGTTACTGGACGCAGGTCGCTGTTATCTCTTAAGTCCAGATCAAGAATCCTTGGTCCAGATCGGGTCCCGGTTGATATGGACTTGGGTGTCTGGATCGTCCTCAAGTTCGATGTGACTAGTTGCGGTTGATAACTTGAAAGTTTCCTTGAAGTTAAATTTCACATCTTGATCGTCCCAATGTTTGTCTAGTCTAATTTCAAAGGAACGTGTATTCTTAGCCTGGACCACACTCTTGGGAAGACTGTTCCATATGTCTACAACCCGATGCGTGAATGTTCCTTGATGTTGCCTTGTACCACATCTTGGTGTAAAGATTTTCATGCTACCACCCCTCCATTTATTACCCGTACTTTCTCAAAAATACCTGAACATCCTTACCTGCATAGCAGTGTATATAGATATAGATATAGGCTATAAGGAAGTGTTAATTTAGAATGATGGTACATATCAAGGCTTATCTCAATATAGGTAATCGAAGCCAAGAATGGTGAAGATCAGTCTTGGTGCTCAAGATCAAATGTAAGAAAACTATATGAAATGAAAAACAAATCATAAATTAGTTTCGGTACTATAGAACATTATTAGAAAATGGAAGTGATATCGCTGCTTCTTTACGTAAACAAAGTCGACTGCGTGAGAAATCCATAAAATGTTTATATTTCGATAATTTTTGGGTATTTTTACGTTGATAGCCATCAGACGAGGAGGCAAAAACTATATGAAATAAAAAAAAAATTTTTTTGATGATCGGCAATCAGCTGATAACCAGTGTCAGATTGACACACTGACATTGTCAGTGTGTTGGCAACACTTAGGACTATCGCCAGTGTATCGGAGATAAACATCTTAGGTGCTGCTGCTTCAATACTGAGGTAATATCTGTTCTGGCTATATGGCAAGTTTTCCGAGTGTTGGTTAAATGATTTTTTCGTAAATGTGGTTTGTTTTATGCTATCGAGAATGATCACAAATTCCCTTTGCGAGGCACTGTAGATAGGCCTTGCCTACACTTCAGTGTATTATTCCAGTGTTACACCAGGTCTCACTGCGAAGGTCGCTTATGTGTTTTGTGAAGTACTTACGGTAAATAGTTAGTTCTTTAACCACTCGATATCTCTTTACCTACATAATGCACTGCAAATTCAGCCTTAGAAACTTGTTTAGATCACCTCAAACAGTCATGCCGCTGAATATTTCGTAATAACATTGAAACAATGAAAATTCTAGCGGCAATAACAGGTCATAGGTATGGCCAAACATTACCTAACCTAACCTTCCTAACCTAACCTTCCTAACCCAACCAAACACAATCCAAACAAACCCGACCAAACCAAACCAAACCAAACCAAACCAAACCTAACTAAACCAGTTTTGTTCTAAGTAAATGTGTCCCTAGACACATTTACAAAATTCTACTAAATCTTACACATTTTATAAAATTAAAGTAAGACCAGTTCATGAAAAATAAATAAAGAAAAGAATAGGGATGGGATGGAGTGCTTTTGGTAAACCTAACACAATACTTACTTTACTTACTTTGGAGAATTTTGCCTGTTAACGACACAGCTGAAGTGGGCTTCCACCGGCTCCAGGTCCCTCCTCAACCCCTATTCCTCGACTTGGGGTTGTTAGGGTGTTGTGATGGGAGTTAGGGTATCCTGGTGTTGGAGGTTTATCTGGTATCCCACTGAGCCACTTGTCTAGTCTCCCTTTGAAACACTCCACAGTTAGGAAGTTCTTTTGGGACACAGTTGAACAAGCGGGTACCATTGTGGGTGAATGTGTTATGCACCAGGGATCGCAGTCTTGCTGTTGTGCGTCTGCGTTTCCTGTGCATAACACAGTCGACCTCTCCTGGGATGTGGGCTTACTACTAACCCAACATTTGAGGCTTTTCCCTCTAGTATCTTCCAGACATAGATGATAATATATCTCTCCCTCCTCCTCTGCAGCGAATAGAGACGCAAGTGTTTCAGCCTCTCCCAGTAATTCAAGTGTTGGATGCCCTGAATTCTACTGGTGAAGGTCCTTTGTAGGGCTTCAAGGGAGGTTATGTCTTGGATTTTGTCAGGGGACCAAAGCTGACAGCAATATTCTAGTCTGGGCAGGACCATAGTTTTCCACAGGGTCATCATGCACATTTACAATGTTATGAAAAATAATCTCCCATTATCACTGAAGAGAAAGGTATATAATCAGTGCATTCTACCAGTTCTAATATATGAGTCAAACTTACTTAAGTCTTACGAAAGTCCTAGAACGAACATTTCAAAGTGCCACTAGGGTAATGGAGAAAATAATGCTTGGTATAACATGTTGAGATAGGAAGAGATCTTCATGGATTTGGAAGCAGATCAAAGTTGAAGACATCCTGCATGGGCAAAATTCAGCATGTACCGAAGAGATGATAGATGGACTATTAGAGTAACAGAATGACATCCTAGGAAGCGTAATAGAAGGCAGGGCAGACAGAGAACCAGATGGAGAGATGAGATAGGAAATTTTGCTATAGGCTTATAATGATTATGATGATGATGACTTAGTGATAAGCTTCTGCTGTAGTATTTTGATTGAGATTTGTCCTGAGTATCAAAACAATGATGATAATGAATAGGTTTTGATAGTGTTTTGAAGATGGAGATATAAATCAATAGTATTTATGTGTTGTAAGTTTTGATAATTAAGTCTTCTGGGGTTTTAATGTTACAAATTGCTTCCATTCTAATCTGTGGCAGTGATGGTATACCATGACTCAAGGAAGGCGTCTTGCCCTGGGCATCTTTGTCCTTCTGCTGGTGGACATTATTTGGGTGGCATCCTCAGAGCTCTCAGAGGTAAGCAGAAAATATTTATCTCTACTGCCATTTATCTCTTTACTCAAATCTTAACCTATTACATAACCAATCAGAGAACCCAAAAATTAATTTAAATTAAATGCTCATATTTTAATATTAGGCAATCAAAACCGTCAATGTAATCAGAGTTCTTAATTCTAAACTTGTTCATTGTGGGTTTAGTTCCCACAACGTAGTAAGACAGTAGTTAGAAGTGAAAGTTTTTAGAGGGGAAGGGGTAGGTATGTCTGACCATTCCTTGTGGAGGGAAAGGTGAGGGTAGGTATGAAGTAGATGAAAACTTGACGAGTGGGGAGTCAAAGAGAGTTCTGAAAGTGAGTGAGTTGAACAAAAAGAAGAAAATGAAACAATGCCAGGAGAGGATTACAAATGAGTGGAATATGGTGAGAGAGAATGAGAAAGGGGATGTGGAAGATGAATAACAGCTGATTAAGAGGTGGGTTGAGGAAGGAGGAGAGAGAAAAGAGGCATGCCCCTGGAGTGTGGCTGCAGAAGAAAGATGAGAGATATTAGGAAAAGAGAAATCAAGCTAAAAGGGCTGTGCTTGTTGCAAAAGTGAATATAGATGAAAGGTGGTGGGATAGGAAAAAGATTGAAAACTTCCATGAGAATAAAATGTTCTGGAAGGAGGGACAGAGTTTAATTAAGAAAGAGAACATCTGGAAATGAAGAAATAGCGAAGACAGAAGATGGTACAATGTTAGTTGAAAAGGAAGCGGTTAAGGAAAGAAGGACTTAAATGTAGAGGAAGATAGAGAGGCTGTGGTTGTTGCAATGGGATGAAAAAATGGATTGAAGGTGTTAGGTGGGATGAATAACGCACATACCATTAAAGAGGAAATACAAGGGGCAGTAAAGGAGATAAAAGCAGTGAAAGCTGTAGGGTTTGATGGGCGTGCTGTAGAATGTTTGAAAAGTGGCAGTACAAGTGTGATTGAGTGGTTAGTAAGATTGTTAAATGTGTGTTATGTGTCCAGTATGGTACCAGTTGCATGGAGGAGTGCATATGTAGTTCCCTTGTATAAAGGTAAAGGCGATAAGTATAAGTGTGCTAGTTTTTTGGGCATAAACCTGTTGAGTGTAGAAGGTAAAGTATATGGTAGGGCTTTGATAATTTACTTAAGATATCTAGTATATTGGAGTTCTACAGAAATTATGTGTGAGTCAACGGGTCACTCGCCTCACTATATACTATATACTTTTTTCCCATCCCACCGCTGCCACCATAATGTTACCTGCTGTGATGGTTGTTATTTATCACACCATAGCCACCATAATGTTATCCTTTTGTTATCACCATATGTTACCACCATATGTTACCTTGGTGCTACCAGGTGTTACCGTGGTGATGGTAACGAGTGTTATGTGAGATAGTGTGGCCCGAGCGGTTTAGCCAAATACGTGTACTTTATACAGTTTTATTTACAGTATAAGATGATCAGTACACTGGTACATAGAATAAGTCTCACTGCTTGTATTTGTATTCTAAGCAAGCAGGGTTATGCACATAGAAAAAAGTATATCACAAGAGTCACTGTGGGCACTATATCTCCTCACTTGGTTATAAGGTGAGGGTGGTGCAATATATCACTTTCAGTGACAGTTTGTAGGGCACTCGTAATAACACAGAAATGTCAGTAATAACGTTCAAGTCCGGACCTCCGAGGTCCGTGACTTGTAGGTGTAGCTGCGCGGGTAGGTCTGCGAGCCGGGCAAGCTGGGTGCAGTGCAAGCAGCCAGCAGCGACGCCTGTCAAAAGCTGACATCGGCCTCCTTTCTTGCTGAGTCTGCAGCATCTCTCTGACCGGATGGCGGCCAGACACCACAAGACTGCTTCCCGAACGTACTGCCTCCTCACGTCACATGACATTCGAGAACCTACTACATATATACCTCAACAATTATAATAACATTAATTGTATAATACATGAGATATATAGGAATAAAAATATAAGTAATATTACCTGCCTAACATGGGGTATATATGAGTTCCTAATGATATGATTTATACTTTCAGTACATCTTCAATAACACTGGCTTTGATAAACCCTTCTTCAGCACCTACTTAAAGACCACCATGTTTACAATCTACCTCCTCGGTTTTGTGTTCTGGCGACCTTGGCGACACCAGTGTTCTCACAGAAATCATGATGAGCGTATATACCAGGTGAGAGAGAGAGAGAGAGAGAGAGAGAGAGAGAGAGAGAGAGAGAGAGAGAGAGAGAGAGAGAGAGAGAGAGAGAGAGAGAGAGAGAGAGAGAGAGAGAGATGATAATGGAACTTCTACATATAGAAAAAGAAGAGCCTCCATGTGTGTCGTGACTATTCAGCTTTTAAAGGATTTTATACATCACTTGCTAGATTGGAAAAACATTATGGTGTAAGAAAAATATTAGAAACCATATAATGTTCAGTCATGCCCATAATTATCTGAACAGTTGGGACAAGGCAAGTCCCTGCAATCTCTTCTCTCAAGGGTTTTCACGGAAGCTCATTCACACTTCACACATGCCCCCTCCTTTGTCTCTCAACAAGAAACGAGGCATCATTTAAAAAATCTAACCTGAGCTACTAACGGGCAGAGGTCAACCATCTAACGCCTCCATTAAGCCTACTGGTGCCACAGGTTCAGGATATAAAAAGCATAAAACTTTCCCTGCTCTTCTTTCACTACCCTCCTTTGCATTCAACAGTTACACGCATGCATATGTACACACAAACTGGATGCAATTTATTTTATTAAAACTGATGTTAGACTAATCAGACAATAGTTAATAACTTGTTTCTTATCTCCTTTCTTAAGAATAGATGTTATGTTTGCCCTTTTCCATGAACAAGGTGCTCGAACTTGGGTTGGTGATTTGTTAAATAAATGTGTTATAGGACTTACTAATTGTGCACAGCATTCTTTAAGTATCAGCAGTGATACTTCATCAGGATCAGTGGATTTATAAGGATAAATTTTTTGCAGATATTCCTGCACCTCACGTATCAGAATTTCGGTTTTATGAAGCTTTTCTTCGTCAGGCCCATGATATTTGTTCAGCTGAGTCGGAATTACAGCATTATTATCCGCAGTAAAGACATTTCAGGCGTTGAATTAAAAATGGAGACCATACCTTCATCATCAGTGAATAGTTTATCATTATCGTTATCTAACGTAAATTGCGATGTATAAATTGACTTTTTTGAGTCTGAAGAAATCTCTCCAAAATCAGGGGTCTACTTAAACAGCTAGGATAAAATGCAAACCTTGACCACTGAGTCACCAACACTCTAACGCTGTACACTAACTCTAGCAGGTTACCACAAATATTTCCAAGTAATACTTGTGTTCGGTGAACTTACTTAACATATTTAACATACAGATTATACTACTCATTTGCAGTACTGACAGTCATAACATATTCCTTGAGAGATCTTTGGGTAGGTGTTGTCAACTTGTTTAAGGGATGCTATAAATCTTATATAGAATAGATTCTGTTGTCATGTTATGATTTCTACCACAATATAGAATTATGCAGCATGAAAGTAATGCAAATTCAGATACATTTACCTTCCTCCACAATATAGAATGATGCAGCATGAAAACAATACAAATGCATATGTATTTACCTGCATTAAAGAAAAATTTCTGTCAAAACTTTTACTGATTTATACAGTTCAGTAGAAATAAATTATGTTAAAAGTCAATGGTCATTACTATTTGGGGGCCAGATGATAAATTAAGCATTGGTGGTGATTAATATTTCAGGAAGTTGATTCAAATGAAGATGAAGATGAACTACTTACTCCAGAAAATCGACATTTGGTGAGTAAAATAAGTTATATTAGTTTGGTTGCCATTGTGTTCTTGACCTTGTCCCAAGCTATGTAAGTGTTTGTGTGTCCTCTTTGTTCATGTCACTTGTCATGTGATTAATGTGACTTCTGTCTGACATCATTGTAACTTTTATTTGTAACTATACTTCTGCTTAATATTTGTCTAGTATATCTTAGTATTTTCATTATAGTATTTTAGTTTTAGTATCAGCTGTATTAGTAATAGTATTATGCTTTACTGCAGCAGTAACAGGAGCAGCAGCAGTAATAGTAGTGGTAGTAGAAGTGATAGTAGTTGTAGAAGTAGTAGAAGTAGTAGTAGTAGTAGTAGTAGTAGTAGTAGTAGTAGTAGTAGTAGTAGTAGTAGTAGTAGTGGTAGTAGTAGTAATAATATCAGCAGCATAATCAAATCCATTTTTTTCCAGATTTTCATCATGTTAGTGAGAAGAGCTTTTCAAAAAATAGTATTTACACACTTAATTCAAAGCATTGGCACAACATAATTCTACTTTGGTATGTGGTGACTTATTTCCACTATGAACTCAAACAGGGAGAGTAAGACACCCACAATGAATGAGGGAGAGAAACATGGTAAATCATGAGGTGGGAATGGGTAACATTATGGTCCTGATAGTGGATGGATGTGGAGTTCCCAATATTTCATAAAAGGTTAGAATACCGAAATAGTGATAATTTGGCCTTGCTCTTAATATTTTATAGTAAACATGGGTTAGATATTTTATACATTTTTGTTTTAGATAACAGATTAGAAGAAACATCTATCACAGTTGCTAGTAACTTAGCTGCATTAACATGGTTGTTCATAAGTACAGCAATATCCACATGTACACGGTTGATGTACATCTCCCTGCTGATATCTTTATGTTATGATAACTGTGAGTCAGGCACGTTAGTGATCACCTACTTTCTAAGCTACCTGCTTACTTCATTAATTTTTCTATTGTTACCACTCCAGTTTATGAATAACAAAATATAAATACACTTGGAAGTTAATTTTCCTTCCGATTGCTTAACACACTAATGACACTACTTTTGCTTCTTCTCAAAGTGGGTTGCTACTGGTGTGTGTACATGAATAGCTCCAAGGATTTCAAACCTGAGAGGTTGAATGTGGTTTGACCTTTTCTGACTATATCAGCTTCTCTGCTTCAAGCTGCTTGATCATACATGCCTTGGGATCACATTATAGTGATGCTACACACACACACACACACACACACACACACACACACACACACACACACTTGCTTGCAAGATGTCAAAAAATATATTTTTCCATATAGATGCATTGATACTTGGAATGGACTGGATAGTGAGACAGTGGAAGTGAGATGTGTGCATGACTTTAAAGCTAAAATTGATAGAGAAAGATATGGAGACGGGACCTCACGAGTGTGAGCTCATTTCCTGTAAACTACAACTAGGTAAATACACACACACACACACACACACACACACACACACACACACACACACACTTATATACACACACACACACACACACACACCCTGTCTGAGGCCAGCTGCAGTATCAGGTCAAGTGGGATTAACAACTGACCTGATGCTTCACTCACTCACCCCATCTCGGCAGTCTGCCTCGCGGAGTCCTGAGATGAACACACCATTGCTCAGGCTCCCACACAGCTTACTCAGATGCATACACGATTCCTAAGTTCTCTGTACACTTGTACCTAATCCTTGTGTCTGATAAATAATAAAACCAACACGTCTGTTGTTCCAAACCTTGTGTGTATGAACCCCAGTCACCACACTGGTAACACCCGGAGTGACACACAATGGCACAATAGACGCCAACGTTCTCAATTGACGTAGCCACGTGGTTCTTGCATGGGTCGCCCCCTGCTGTGGATGGCAGACTAGGTATCTGGCACCTGTTATGTGGTGGACACAGGCTGCAGCCGTCACCATAGTACCCCTATCGCTGCAAAGCCCTACGATGCCAACAGGACCCCATCACTACCTAGGCACAAAGGCCCGACACCTCACCCTGCCCCTACAGCTGCCTATGTCACTGGCCCTGCTGCTGCCCTTGCAGCCCTGCTGCCCCTGCAGCCCCGCAGCCTTGCAGCCCTGCAGCTGCAGCTTCCCCTGCCACTGCCCCTGCCCGTGTCGCTGCCCCAACAGCCCTGCAGCTGCCACTGCCACTGCAGACCTGCAGTGGCACTCAGTCGTCTTCCAAAATTTTCATATGTTCTTCTTTTACTGTTCTATCACTTGTTTTACTCTCCTTTTACATTCCATATATTCTCATTTCCTTTTGATTTAGCTATAAGGGATTATATACTGTATATAGTTCACCAAAACTGTTACTTAGTATTGAAAAAGTCATATGTGTTATGTGGCAGGTTTTTTAATGTGTGGAGTTTGTGTTGCAGTAAATGGTGTATACTTGTGCTGTTTTTTTTCTTCAAGTTCTAATTCAGATGTATATACAGTAGTTCTTTCGTGTGCTTTTTTGTCAACATTGTCCTTCAACTCATATATAATTCATCATTAGATAGATTAATGAATTTGATGGAAAAAAATCTAATAATAGTTTCAACTCTCTAATAGTTTCAACATTCATGATTTTCTTTTGAATGTTTCAAATTTTGTGTAAAGTACATTAATGACAGTTCTGTGGACACTTACTCAATATTCCAGCATCAAACCTTTTGTATTATTGGTATTAAGCTTTCCTGCCTCTCTGTTATTATTATTACTGTTTACCTGTTGGCTACCCTCCTATAAGGGGGATATAAGTCAGGTGTATATATAGATAGACCTGTTATAAATGGCTGGTTAGTGGAAGCATAGATTATGAAGGCATAGTAAAACCATTCTCCTGTTATATATGAGTAAATTTATAATGTGGCTGGTTAAACAAGAAAAGATCAAGGGAAATATTTAATGGCCATATGGTAGAAGAATGTTTTAATGTAAATGGAAAAGTTTACTTCTTCTAACACAAAGATCTTGCAGAGGACAGAACTCCCTCCTGCAGCCATCTTCACTGTGGATCAAGTATCTTCTAGTGTTGCCAGAGAGACTGATGAAGGGGCCCAGCTTACTCACTTGGTTCTATGGCGCTACTTACCTATTGAACGCCCTCAGATGTTTGGTCACAAAGTACATCACCAGGTGTCTGATGCTAGCGGTGTTAGTCAGAATGGCATCAGGTTATAATGGCTCCTTACATGTGGAAATAACAACAATGCACTGGAATTGCTTGTTGAAAGATTTCTCATTTTAATATGTGTGACCTTACTACTAAAAGATAGTTGCAATGGTTATCATAAGTAATTGTAAAACATGAATTTAATATTCTAATGGGTATTTTTTAGTTAGATTGGGTTAACAAAAATTTTGCACTGTTGCAATACTATATTATCAACTATTTTTCTTTATGGTATCATAGGAAGTGAGCTTGCGTGAAAAATTACTTTACTAATTAAGTAGAAAAAATATGAAAATTTTCAGCTTTAACACCGGTCTCAAAGAAATTTATATGCAATTTTGATGTTTGTTCTTAAGTAGACAATATGAAATATTCTAATGCTTAGCTTAAGCTATTTGATAGGAAAATAATCTTTGTCCTTTTAATTTCCATCACACACATATCCATCCATGCCTATTTTGAGTAAGTGCAAACAGATTTATTTAGTGTTATATTCTAACACTCAAAACAGACAACATAAATCAAACTTTCATACTCATAACTGACAATAGAGATACCTAAATGCATAGTCAGTTAATATGTAAATACTACTATCGAGATGCTCAAAATCACTAGATATCACCAGATTCCTTAGATTCATTCTTGTATCGTGTTGCTATTTTACATGGATAATTAGTATAACTGCATAGATTTTATTTCTTTTATAAGTAAACTGCAATTTATGAATGAGCTAAGTTATTTAAAAACCACTACAAGAATTCTACCACCATAATTCCTGCGATTCACAAAAGACGACAAAAGGGATGGAACAGCGAGGGGTCTGGGAAGCCCCTCCTCTCTATACTCACCTCTGAAAAGATAAAGCACAGAAGGGGAGGGGAGAGTAATGTCTTCCTGAATTCTGGTATGCCTTGTCTTGGCTATCTCCTATTAGGGAGATAATAGCTTGGAATATAGTTAGATATATAGATAGATTTTATGCCGCAAACAAGCATAGTTGTAATACACAGGGCCTGAGCTATATTCGTGTATTCCTGTCTCTGTATCTATGTATGTTCAGTTTTTCCTTTCAATTGTTGTATATTCTTTGCCATTATCACCTCTTCTTTATGTCCATTCCAAGTATCTACTTCTCTTGGGAAAACTATTTTTGCAATTTCTCATGTGTTCTCTCATATTTCCAGCCTCTCCTTTTCTTCCCAATACCCTGCTAATTTTTTTGTGCTTTCTTTATTTCACTCATGCTTATACAGGGTAATACAATGTTCATAGTTCTCATGCTGAGGGCTTTAGTTTACTTATCATTACTACTACAAAGTTTTTTTTTATATAGAATTTCTCTACTACCTTGATCACCTTATCTCTATTATTTGTAATCTGCCCTTGTTCATCATTTACTACTCTCTGCCAATGTCATGTGTTCTCCTTTATATCTTCATACTTGTACCCTTGTTTAGAGTTTCCTCAATGATTTTCATGTACGTACTTCCGAATGCTTCTCTTGTTTATGGCTTTAGACAGTTCATCGGTTTCTATTTTATCTCATATAGATTTTATTATGATTTTGCTACACTTTCTTATAAGATCTTTTGTGATTGTTGAAAATTTTATGCTGTTTCTTTTTTAGGTGCCTACTCACCTACTTGTAGTGCTAATTCTATTATTCTAAGACTACATCAGTTAGATTGTCATTTAAACCCACTATATTGCCATTCACCTCGTATGCTAGTTGTGATTATTTCAATAAAGGATGTTTATTCATCATTCTTTTTCAGAGTGAGCCAAGCTATGTTCCTCTTAAGTTGCAAGAGACACTTGAGAAAAGCTCAGATGGGGATAGTGATGACTCTTCTGTCAAGTCCGTCCGTTTCAGTAAGCTGACAGAGGTACTAATCAATGTCCTTTATGTTGCTGGTGCTGAGTGATTGTTTCATTGTACTCGAGTAAGATTGCTTGTGATTATCAGCAAATGATCATACTGATTACCTTGCTATTACTTCTGCTGATTGGCTTAAGGTATGACAGGCATTTATAGCTATTTCAGCCTGGAGGAAAATATTAAGTTCATGTAAAATTGTAGTATATTTTAATCTCATTTGAATTATGTTTATCGGTATCCATGCCAATCCTTAAATTCTATGTGATAATTTCCAAACAGTTAGCTAAATATCTAATTATAGTGGTTTATTATATGACTCACTGTGTACATTCATTCTTTGCTGTGTTCACACGTGAGTTCACTTTTTCTGTGAGTAACCAATTTCTACCCATATGTGTTCTAAGTGTGAACACTTCCATGGTGTCTTTAAGAAGAAAGGTTTTAAATTTTCATCTATAAGTTGCATGACTATCTTACAGATAATTTCAGAATATATGTACAATATATGTTACGTGATGATTTTGGTTATTTCTAAAGATTTTTAGGATAGATGAGGTGTGATGTGATTGTGATTATGCATGGTCATCCTATAGATATTTATGATGCTTGTATGTTAATGTGCTTATTTTCAAAACCTACTGTCTAATGGAATACTGGTGTACTGTAAATCAATATATATAAACTGGGCCTTGATTTTAACTCATGCATGGTAAAAGTGGAGGTAATACAAACTACATAATCAATATTTTCTTTTGATGAGTTATAAATTTATTTTACCCCATTACATGTAAAGAAAATATAAGTTTTCAATTTATAATTTCATTCATATACTCACATCTCATGTGAAATATTTTTGAATGATATTTTCTACTTGAAATGGATCATGATTATCATCCTGTAGGATTCAAATGGCAATGAGCAACTGAAATGAGAAACTAGAAAATAATATATACAATTCTAGAAATAGCAATATAACTTGAATGAGTGCTTGATGGTTGTAGGTGCGGCAGATGTCTGAGTCTGATGCTGTGGATGCCATGTTGTCCCGCCTCTCCTTTTCTGCTTCCATTCGGGCAGAACAGTTGGCTCTTCAAGAAGCAAACAAATTGTCAATTAAGGAAGTTATGAAAGTCTCATGCATATTCTGTTTACTGGTGAGTTGAATAGTTTACTTAGTTTATTGTAGCTATTGGTGCTTAAGTGATCTAATCATATCCAAATCTCTAGGAAAAATTGAACTTTTTGTATTATTCAAGCAAATTCCTATTTGCTATTTTTTCTTGTGTCCCCTCAAATATCTAGTCTCCTCTTCTTTTCATTATTAGATCTTTTCTGTCTGTTTCCTACAAGTCGTTCATCAATTTATATATTGTAATTATGTCTCCTCTCTCTCTTCTATCTTTAAGAGTGTTTTTAGTGTTGTCTGTTGTATTTCTTTTAATCTTTCCTTATATGTTAGGTCTTCCAAATCTGGCACCATCTTAGTTGGTATTATCTATATTCTTTCCAATTTCAATACATGTTTTTTTTTCTTGTGAGGGGATCATATTACTTCTGCATATTCCAGTTTTGGTCTGATTATTGTTGCTATTTGTTTTCTCATATCTTCATCTAGGAAGTGAAAAGCCATCTGTATATTTCTTAGCATCCTGAATGTGTCGCCAAATATTTTATCTATTTGTATCTCTGGTGATAAGTTGTCTTGTATTACCATTCCCAATTCTTTTTCTTCTTTTTCTATTGATATATTATTTCGTCCTAACTTATATGTCCATGTGGGGCTACACTCTTTTCCATTTCCAATACATGGCATTTTTTTTGCATCAAATTCCGTTTTCTATGTCATGTTCCTTCTGTCGTCATATACATATACTAAAAATATTATTGGTGCCAAAACTGATCCCTTTGGTGCTTCACTTCTTACTTACCTTCATTCTGATTTTTCATCCTTTACTACTGTTTTATTTTCTCGTCCTTTCAGGTAGTCTTCCATTCAGTTTTTAGTTTTCATTTCAGTACTCCAATGTATGCCAACTTCCAGTTGTAATCTGCTATGCAGAACCTTATCGAATGCCTTTTTTATGCATGGGTGCGTGTGTTTGTGTGTGTGTGTGTGTGTGTGTGCACTTTGTCTTGGCTCCTTTGCTCCTGAGAGATGTTGGACTGATATATAGATACGGAGATAGATATAATTTATTTAAAATCTTTCAGCCTTCTGCTTTTTTGTTTTTTTGCCACTTTACATGTTTTGGAGAAGGCCAGTTGTGAGAAAAAAAATGTTTGAAGCCACATCATAAGTAGTAGAGATTTGTTTGTAAATAAGAAGAGTGGTGAGTGAGTAAGGGAAAAACATGATTATGATGCATTTTTTGTATTTATCTATTTGAATATTTTTTTCAGTGGTTTGCTGGAAACTATGCCTACCAGATTGCTCTAAGTGACACGGAAGCAGGTGTGGTTAATGTGATCTCTTCAGCCTCTGGTCTCTTCACACTCATTCTTGCTGCCATCTTCCCATCATCAGTTGCAGACAAGTTCACCATCTCTAAGCTAGTTTCAGTTTTATTTATGGTTCTGGGAGTGGTAAGTATTCAGCTTTAAGATGTATACTTATTTAACAAATTTGAACTCATATGAAGAAACATGAAATAGATATGCAGTGTGTTCCACGAAATGTGTCCTGAAATTTATGGTTAATGAACCAGATTTTTTTTTTTAAAGGCTACTGGCCAAGGGCAAACAAAAATACTTTAAAAAAAATTCCGCTTGTCATCAGACCCTGTATAGAGGACAGTAGGAGAAATAAAGGCAGGGGATGGATGTCCAGTTTTATATGAAAGGTGCCTTGACATTCCTCTTTTGAAAGAGTTCAAGTCATAGGTAGGTGGAAAAACAGACAAAGGAAGAGAGTTCCAGAGTTTACCAGTGTAAGGGATGAAAGAGTGAAGATACTGGTTAACTTACATTAGAATGATGGACAGAATAGGGATGAGGAGAAGTAGAAAGTCTTGTGCAGCGAGACCACGAGAGGAGGGTAGACATGCAGTTAGCAAGTTCAGAAGAGCAGTAAGCATGAAAATAGCAGTAGGAAAGAGATATACTAGATGTAACATTGTGTTGGTTTCATTATTGTGTTTATTATTTGTTAATTTATTCCATTGTGATTATTAATAATATTTATTTGCTTATACCATCCTGTAGGGGGGAGGGGAACCAGGAAAAAACTACCACCATATGACCTGCGGGTTGTAAAAAAATGTCTTAAAGGGACGTAGTTAGGGGTTTGGTAAGCCATTCCCTTTTTATTCTCTCCTTTGAAAAGACAACGTTCAGAGGGGAGGGGAGAGTAATGCCTTGTCTTGAATACTACCGCCTTAAGGAGAATATTGGTTGTGTGTGTGTATTTACGTAGTTGTAGTATACATGTGGTCCTGTCTCTGTATCTATATTTGTCCTGTTTTTTCTTCCTATTTAGTTCACATGAAATATAGTTATGATAGATTTCATTTGTTGGTATTTAGTTTTTAAACAATTCTTGAAATTGCGAACAACTTTCTGTCATCCTTAGGGATTGATAAGCCTTGAAGACATCAGCTTGGAGGGCAATGATGTCCCAGTTGGAGTGATCTGGGCACTAGGAGGAGCAGTCCTTTATGCTTGCTACATGGTCTTCCTTAAGTGGAGGGTACCAACTGAGGAGCAAATGGATTTTACCATGTTCTTTGGTGAGTTATGATATTGGTATTAAGTATTATGAATGTCTGAAATAATTGTGAAATTGGGCTGTATGGAGAAAGAATGGAAGAAGTATGAGTTAAAGTATCATGGTTTTATTCTGTGCAAACATGGACTTATGGATGTTGTGAGTTGTATAAGGCAGAAAATTGGTTGGATCCGTAGGGTGTATAGTGAAAGAAAGCCAGGTAATCATGAAAAGTGAAGAGTGTGAAGAAAGTGTATATGAGTGAAACTTAAAGTCTTAGGAGGAGAGGAAGGCCAGTTGTAAGATAGGGTGGAAGAGTACATGAATGTAAGAGGTGCTGATAGAGGGTGAGGGAATGAACTATTAAGGAGGGAGTATGTGGATAGGGAGAGGAGGAGGCTCTTTGCTATGGTCATTCCCTTGAGGTACGCTCATGGAGAGAATGAGGTGTCAGAGATCATAGATAGAATGTGTAGATTGTAAAGAAAAAGGTGTTACAAAACACCATAAACCATCAGGTACATTGAGGTTTCCACTTAGGGTTCATGATCATGAAATTGTCGCCCCACACTAACCTGGGGTGGAAATCACCCGAAGCACAGCCTACACCAAACACTAAGGGAGTGACATGGGCAGTATTACTTTCTTCCACTATGGCTCAGGGATTAGTGAAGCTATCTGGTCAACAATGATTCTTCCCTCTCTGGGTATGTTGGTACTGCGTGACTACTCATGGAGTTGGGAGACCAATACCCCACGTTAGTGTTATAGAGTTAAGCAGACTTTTTTCATAATTATTTTTATAACTCTTGGCCAGTCTTCTTTGCATGTATATAAATTGTGCCACACGATATATTCATAACATCAGCATAGGAAATTAATTTGTGGGTGAATGCGGCTGTAGGCTACAGGAGAGTGACTGTCAGCTTTGTGGTATGCCTTAAGAAAGGGACTAGTAGGAAACATTAGTAACAAAATTTACATATATGCGTACTTCTGAATAATGTGCCAAATAAGATGCATGCAAAGTAGAAAGATCCACTTTACATTGATAACTTATTATTAAATGTTGATTTCATTTGATATTTTAGTCATAAATTGAGTCATTAGATGATATTATGCAGTGAAAATTGATTTATGCCTGCATTCATCTCAGGTTTTGTGGGTTTATTCAACACCATCATCCTCTGGCCTGGATTTCCCCTTTTGGATGTGATTGGTTGGGAGCCGTTTCAATTGCCCAACCTCCAGCAGCTACTCTACATGTCCATAAATGGTCTAATAGGCACTGTGTTGTCAGAATTATTGTGGTTATGGTAAGCATGACTGTACTTCCTTTTCTAACATGCATTAGCTTTTCATATGTAGGTGACTATGATTAGAAAGTCCTCTATTTTTGTCACATAAATGTGCATGTAGAATTTCATAGAAGTGGATAAGGTAAGTATTACATGAATTTTATTGTTTATTCTTTTTATCATGAGAGAGGAGTCTATGTAATGGATGTAAATGATTTTCAATAGTAAAAATCTATTTGTAAAATGAATAAATTGCAATACGAGCTCTGTCATGGAATTAATTAAATTCTTATTGCGAAGTTCTACTGTATAGAAAAATAGATTATGCTGTTGATATAAAGTTTTTTTCTTTTTCACAGGGGTTGTTTCCTAACTTCATCCCTACTGGCAACCCTATCCCTGAGCCTCACTATTCCACTCACAATGTTTTTGGATGTGTGGCTAAAGGGTGTGCAGTACTCCATTCTTATATATCTCGGTGCAGTCCCTATGATGCTTTCCTTCATTGGTGTCACCCTCTTCACACACTTTGACAACTGGGACCCACTGATGGATGGATTGAAATACATAAGCAGAAAGTGTTCCAGGCAAAATCACTTGTACAGGTAATGTATTTTGACTGTATTTTACATGAAATATAAGTTCATATAAATGTTTGAAACACTAATCAATCATCAATGAATCAGTGTATTGGTTGAAAATTTTGAGTTATACTATTGATAATCCCCAGCATCTAGATACCAGTGTAATGATTGGAATATTATATGGAAGTTAGATCATGTAAAGGATAATAGGAAGAATGTAAATTTGCTGTCACCAGTGTGGGATCTATATTATAAATTTGTATAAATGGGATGGCAGCCCCCATCTCCTGCAAGCAACTAACAGGGAGGGGGGGAAGAGTGTCCCATCGAGTCAAAGGTTTTTTGAAAGTCTACCCGTGTAATGTAGAGGCTTGAGGGTTTTGACTGTGCTTGTCACACTAACTGGCAGAGGATGGTGATGTTTGTCGCACAGCCTTCTTCCCTCTTAAACCCCTTTTGTTGGTGAGGGAGTGGCACGGCTTCTTTTAACCTTCGCGACAATAGCTGGTGTATTATGCCGGTTATAATGGAGGTGATGGTAATTGGCCTCAGATTTTCTGGTATTCTTGGGCTTGTTGTTTTAGGCAGTAGGGTGATCCTGCCTCTTACCCATTTGGAGAGGAGGGTCCCGAGCCAGAAAATGCTGTTCACCACCCATCTAACCTTGGCCAACCTAAGATCTTTTAGGTGGTTAAAACAGCCCCGAGAGTCCACACTTTGGATGGGTCCTGGCACCCGGTTTTCCTCTGGATTGGGTTGTTGGAACAACTCTCCGGTAGCTGATTAGATGTGTATAATTTATTACAAATACATGGTTTTGTAAAGCCGAAGATGATTTTACTCTCATGTAAGTGCCATATTAGAGAAGTAAAATGTATAATTGTTCTTTGCAGTTTGGTGGACACAGAAGGAATGGAGAGGGAGAGTCTAATAGTGAATGATAGAGACGGAGATGGTGACATTGAGAAAGACGAGGAGGAAGAGGAGCTTGACACTTCTCTCCTGAACACCAGCACCAATGTTATAAGTATTCCAGTAGTGAACGGTAACAATTCTTCTAGTGCTGATTACGGGTCTGCCTCCCAAGGGTACATAAACAGACATTCCATTACTGATCATGTTTGATAGTAGTATGGCATCACTTTACTTGTACTTATCTTTTCATGTTCATAGATTTTTTAACTATTAAAAAAATATTATCCCAACAAATATAGTCATTGTTTTGCATTTGTTCATAACCATTCACTCTATTTAGTCATCATTTTAAAAACATATATGCAGTTGTTTTCTCACTGATGAAAAACTGGTACTTGGATGCCAGACTTTAATTAGTTGTATGTTTTGTGATTGTGAGGGTGTCTAGCCATTTGATTTTGAATACAGTAAAACCTCATTATGGCAGATGAATTGGTAGGAACATCTTTCATAGTAAAAAATTGATATAGTTTACACTAATTATTTTTTGATATGCAACAAATTATCCCACAATGTACTATAAGTCTAAAGTGAAAGAAGAGTAAGAAAATAGAAACAACTTTCAAAGTCCAGATTATATATATATATATATATATATATATATATATATATATATATATATATATATATATATATTATGTGTCTTGAACCAGCAGCACAGGTGGGCTTGACGGAGGGGTTGGATGGTCGGCCTCTGCCCGTTAGTAGCACAGGTTAGAGGTGAGAGGCTCATGCTGCCCATAGAAGCTCCTCTATGCATTTTACGTTGCAGTCCTAGTCGAAGATAGTGTTATGACAGCATGTGGGTGGCCACACCGCGATTTTTCCAAAGAAAAGTGACCATCTTTATCATCATCATCATCATCATCCTCATCATCATTATGAAGGGCCCCATACATACTTGCATGTGTTGACATTGTTCATCTAATGGCAGCTTGCCAGGTGGTTGTGTGGTCTCGAGCAGCCTCCTCTCCATGGCAGAAACATAGCTCTCTAAAGTCTTTGTGGACCACATCATTCTAAGTTTTTTTGGGTCTACCTCTAAAGACTACTGACTACTTTCTGATTCTAAACCCTTTTCACTCAATGACTCAGCCATCCTCTAAACCAGTGGTTCCCAAAGTGGGCGGTATCGCCCCCCTGGGGGCGGTGGAAAGATCTGGGGAGGCAGTGAGGCAAAAGGGGGCGGTAGGGGGGCGGCAGGGTGGCATTAGGAGCAGCTAATAAATAACTTTGTTTTTACAAAATCTAAATGACATAATATATGTCATAAACACTAACTAAGTTACTAAGATAAAGGAACATGTATGCAGTTTATAGAGAATAAAATTGACATAAGAATTATAAACGAATGCATGGTGCTGTGCCGGGGATGTATTGTCCAGAGGGCGCGAGAAGTTTCTTCAGGGAGCTAGGAGATTCGAGGACTTTCGGGAAATCACGAGAGGGGGGGCGGGGGCTCCTCCCTTCCCTGCCGCCTGATTGGCACAGTCTAGTGTAGTAGTGTTTAAGGCAGATAAATGTATTTGTATCACACGGAATTGTGACCCTTATGTAAATGGATAGAAATGTATCTCGGGGGGGTGCTAGGAATTCACCTGTTAGCCAAGGGGACGCTAGCCTGGAAAAGTTTGGGAAACACTGCTCTAAACATAGCCAAATTACCTTGCTCTAATTCTTCTAATCACCACCACCTGCACAAATCACATCTTATATATAAGAAGATTCCTCTACACATTCAAGAGACTCGCCATTTACTTCAATATTTTTATCTATCTCTCCCATCTCCCCTCTTACATGTTGCATGTACAAAGACTCCAGTATTTTGTAACATACTTTTAAACCAACTACATCTCTTGTGCACACATGCAACATACACTATTTATAATAAAATTAAAACCCACACACTTTCTGTAGATAGCACATGGCCATAGTGCCACCACCACCACATCAAATCATGACCTTACTTTCACCTTCTGAGCTCTGCTTCTGCTCCAATCTTTCCTTGCATTTAACACCAAATCATCTGCTTACACAAGAATCTTATCATAAAATCATAAAACTAGGCTTTAAAAATCATAATGAACAATAAGGGCTCAAAACAGACCCTTGGTGCACACCCATGTTTTTTTTACAGAAAATATGTGAAATAAAAAGAAAATAAATATATATTGTTAAAATAAGAGTTATGCATTGTTGCCAGCCAGCCACAATGCTACATGGTCACTCGACAAGTTGATGTGTGTCTCCCATCTACACTGCCACTTATGGGTTAATACAAACTTTTTGAGTTCCAGCACAATATCTACTAAATGAAACATTTGAAATATTTAATAATAGCTGAAGAAATACAGTAAAATTAATTACCAAGTTTGAAGGCCAGCCTTTATAATAAACAGAGCTTTTCAGGCAATGAAGAGTGTCCTTGTCATTGTGACTAATAAGGTTTGCCATAAAAGGGTTTTACTGTACCTGCAGTATTAAAAGAAAAATTACTGCCATTCATTTGAAATTGTATGGCTCTTATTAGATTAGCCTATAAAATCAGTCAGTATTTGCATCTCGTAGTGTAAAGATATGTGGTATCTTGCATTCTATAACTCAAAAGTAATGTATGTACGTATTGTATTTATAGTGATATAAAATGCACTTCTTTCACTAAAAATTGGGAGAAATTAAGTGTATGATCAGTACCACTGGAATATACATGTATAAGTTCAGCTGAGTTTTGTCCATTGAATTATGCATTAAATTTCATTGATTCATGTGTTTAAACATATATATGGTAAGTATTGTAGTGGTGATCTCATGTTGTTTATATTTGCATATTCTGTTCAAATAAAAAGTTAGCAATAGGTTAGGAACATTATATATATATATATATATATATATATATATATATATATATATATATATATATATATATATATATATATACATATATATATATATATATATATATATATATATATATATATATATATATATATATATATATATATATATATATATTCAGTAAGGCAAGCAAACTTTTTATCATTATTATGTGAGTTTATTGACTGCTGGATTTATTTACAGTAATGTTTTGATTCAGATCTAATTATTGTCACAAAGCAAATGCACATTTTAGTTTGAAATCTTCAAGGAATAGTGTATTTCATTCCATTATTGATGATGTCTCATGGTCTAATAGTACTTATATATATATATATATAGATCATTGTCTTATTCTTTCATAAAGTGATGATTACAGTGATTTTCAGGTATTACTTTTTAGGATATACTTTGAATACTGTAGATTCAGTATATTCATATTTTGCTTCCACAACTTACTTGATACATACTTTCTTTATGCTGACTTACTTATATAGATACAGACATTTAGTTAACTTTGCAATTTTCTTCCTACATACTTTTCGCTCCAGTTATTCTTGTAGTTTTCTTCTTGTAAGATGCATACAACTACTGTGTGATAACTTATTTTTCCCTTTGAATTGTCTCAGGGTACTTATCTCTGTCCATTACAGCATTCCACAATTTACTCTTTTAATTTTATGTAATATACCACATTTGTAATATATATTGTGGTTGTTTTCATATTCCATATATTTTTCTCATATTTAATTTAGATGATTCTGGGACCAAAGTACATATGGAAATAGTTTGTATGCATAAAGTTCGTACGCAATTGTTCGTAAGGGATAAAGTTAGTTTGAAAAAAGTACATACGAAAAAGTTTGTATGCAGACATTCGTATGGTACGTATGTACGTATGTAAAATATTCATAACGACCTAACCTAACCTAACATGTACGAAAAATTTTCTAACGAACATTGGCATGACGAACAATTAACCTTACAATTTTTTTTTCCATTACAATATTTTTTCATTACGAACTTTTGACATGACAAACTTTTTACCCTACATACTTTAGGCAAATGAACTTTATCCTATGAATTATTGCCATACGAAGTTTTTCTATACGAACTTTTGTCCGGAACCCAATTTAGATAGCTCATTCTCGCTGCCTCTGCCTGAATTCCCTTAAAACATCCAATATTATAGATGCCTGTTTCTAAGGTCTGTCTATCTCTTTCCAAAAGGAAACAAATACTATAGATGGATCTCCATATGTAGAGTGGATGAAAAATTTATTAGTGGACTGATTATAGCAATCTTAATCTTTTCATTGGGATTGTCAGCTTAATGAAATTTTTGTATTCTATTATACCCATTCCCTATACTGCATTAATAACTCGGACTAATACATATTTCCTCAAAATCTTAAACCATGATCATTAAGATTTTTATAAATTTGCACAACACTTGCATGCAGCTTGCACCATAGTAACTGCACAGCTTATAGTGTAGGGCACCAAAATAAATTTTGAGCATAAATGATATTAACATATATTAATATTTTTGAAGTAGAATTTACAATAATGTAACATTACTGAAATTTTGACTTAACGTTGATCTGGAGGGACGCTTGCTGTTATAAAGGCATTAATTTTCTGATATAAGCGATTTATTTAACCTTTTCAACAACAATAACAAGTCCTTTCCTTCAGTGGGCCTGTGACCGCTAGCAGCAAGACAGGACCTGTAACCCGGTGATATTTCTTCGTTTTAAACCTTCCCTGTTCCTCTACATGTCATTTTGAGGGATGGAGGAGCAGTAACACACTATTCCTCACCATTAAAAGTGGTTGGATTTAAAGAAAACAGTGCCTATTAAGGGTAATAACTTGATAGAACATAACAGAACAGATTTTGTGACCGCCAGCAGCCAACAGGACCTCTAACCAGGTGATAATATTTCTTCGTTTTAAACCTTCGGCCACAAGATGGCCGCCGCGTGTTGTCACGTATATATAAAACCGAAAATGAGATTTTTATTATACACAGGAAAGCAATTATATATACTTGAAAAAATCGTCTGAAACACCTAACCCTTCACAGCTTTCCCAACATGTCCCCAAGCTTGTTGGGGAGAGGGAAAGCGGTTAATAAGAAAGGGATGGAGTTGTATTTCTTAAGAATTACCAAGGTGAGGTTATGTTATGTTAGGGGGTCTAGGTTTACTTACTTTGTAGAATTTCGCCTCCCAGGACGCAGCTAAGGTGGACCTCCGCTGTGTTAGTTTTGGTTACGTTGGAATAGTGTCCAGTGGGGGGCCGTACCCCGGCTAGGTTAGGGTTTTATGATGTGATTTTGTTGATTTCCGGCGCATACTTTCCCCAAATATGGCCGCTTTTGTCCTTAGACTTTTTTTTTAAAGGATCATCGTGTCTATTATGGCCTCCCCCACCCAAAAACCCCGCTTTCCCGACATGTCCCCAAGCTTATTGGGGAGAGGGAAAGAGGTTAATAAGAAAGGGGTGGAGTTGTATTTCTTAAGAATTACCCCTAACCTAAACAACCTAATCTAACCTAACCTAACCTAACTTCAAAGACGTTGCGTGGTAAATAATGGTTTCCCTCGCCTGAAACCTTCACAGATGTGTTGAGTACACTATGTATAGTATGTAGGGAAGGAGAAAAAAAAAGAAAGGGATGGAGTAGTGATTGTTTAGTTTTACCTCACACATCACATAATAAATCATTTTGACCATTTCTCACTGCCCTATTGCATGTGCCACAATTTGCTGGGTTAGTAAGAAGTACTTCATGCTGTACATTACCACCCTGCTTGTCATCTGGTGTGTTCCGGGTCATACTGGTGGTGTTGTCTGGGGGTAAGCCTATGGCTCCCTCCTCGTCCCCACGTTGTCTCTGTTCTCCCCTTCCTTCTCCTTGCTGGCTCTGCTGCCCACCGGTACGCTTGCCTCTTCCACCCATTTTTTGTTTACACTGTTTACACTAATACAAATTAAATGCTCAATCCACTCTTCAATCTCATCCGTAAGCCTGCACCAGCATGTTTGGGTCGGTTACTTTCCAATGGCAGACTAACAGCTGGGCGCTGTTTTCCTCTTCCTCCGCTTCTTCTTGTGACCTGTTAGAGTGCCGTCCACACTCCACAGGCAGTGAATACACAGCTTTGTTATTTAAACATATTTTGTCTTTTTTTTTGCGTTCTATGGATTGTTTACGGTTTCATTATTATTAATGTATCTTAATTTAGGGTGCTGTAAGGTTTGTTTATGTTTAATTGTGGTGTATTGGGTATGTGAAAATATTGATATTTTTGTCGTTTTTTTTTAGTTTTGATTTTTTTTGGGTTTGTTTATGGTTTGTATTGTGTTTAAATATGTTTTTATATATTATTCAATGGTTTATAGTGGTTTAATGTCGTTATTGTTGTTTATTTACATTTTCGCATATTTTTAGTGTAAATTAATATCTTTTTATGAAATTAATGTAACTTGAATATGACAAATAGTTATGTTGAAGCTCGTTAGGTATTCTATTCTATGTTTTGAAATATATATCATTGTTTGTCTCTGTGTCATAGACTCTGCCGAACCACTGACAATCTGACGGGCCGGTGAAAGTACCAAAACATTTAATCAATTCCTAGCCTTACCTCTTTATCTTCAGCCTTATAATTAACAGACAAGGTAAAATAAAAGATCTAAAATGTTTTACAATCATTAATTACTTGTGTTATTAAGTAACTAGGTTTATTTTGATGTTTGTTTATATATTGTAATGTTAATGTATTTTTTGCAATTTTCAGCAAAACTTTACCTTACTTCCGCATAGGGTTGGGTTCATTGAATTTGCTATTTTTTTTGTGTTTTTTACGTATAATCAATAGTATTCTAAGAATTATATTAGTTGAGATATAGGGATAATGTTTTTTCTAATTTTTTGTTATTTTCGTAGTTTTTTCCGCTTGTACGGTTTTATTATCATTCATTGTGTGTCTGAATAATTCTTTATATCTTGTTCTATGGTTTACATTGGGTTAACTAGATTATTAATGTTTCGTTTCTATTTTTGCTATTTTGATTCGTATATTTTCTATTTATTTTTTTCATGCGGTTAATGTGACTTCAATATAAAAAATATTTATGTAGAATCTCGTTAGGTATCATAATCTATTATTCAAAGTATATATATATTTAACTGCTTCATGATGTATAATAAATTTTCAGAATTTCGTTTTATATATACGTCATCGAATACTACTTTTTTTCATTTTTCTAAACCATTAACATTATTCATCATTTATTATTATTATATTATTCATTAGATTTCCTTAAACAATTTGGTATAATAAAATATAAGGAACAGTCCTGGGTTTCCGTGTTGAAAGGCGGGACTGTTTTCTGTTTACATCGGCCGCCATGACAGCAACAACACCGGGACACGAACCTCAACCTGCCGGTCTGCCCAGCCGGCACTCCACAACCATTTTGGCCCAGACTCTCTTCCACCAGATGGACAAGACTTTATTCCAGCACCACACCAGACTTTACACAGATGGCTCCCATTCTCCGTCTCCTCCTTCCACCGCTGCAGCCGTATACGATCCCGCTCTCTCCATCTGTAGGACGTGGAGGCTTCCATCTCAGACCGACGTCCTGACGGCGGAGCTCTATGCCCTCCACCAGGCCATAGAACACCTCCACACCAGTCACCCCAAGGGCAAGGCAGTGCTTTACACGGACTCCCTCTCCTCACTCCACCTCCTCCTTTCCCGCCACCCATCATCATCCGCGGCCCTCGTACACACCATCCAGAGGGTCCTTATCCACCTTACCACCGAGGCCTGGGAAATTACCTTTCAGTGGATTCCCTTGCATACGGGTATCCGAGGTAACGAGGTCGCCGACGCCGCCGCCAAGATGGCCTTATCGGAGGTAAACATTACCCCCCCTCCCCCTGCCACTCTCCACCGCCAAACGCCTTTTGCCACGGGTCTGTCACTCCACCTGGGACTCCACACTCAGTAATGCCCTCCGCATCACCTCAATGGGTCAATATCGCAGTGATTCTTCCCCACAGCCGTGGGTGAGACAGCAGTCCCGCGTCTTAGACGTAGCACTCACCCGCCTCCGCCTGGGCCACATCAGACTCAACGCGCACCTACACCGCCTCCGCCTGTCGCCTGACCCTAACTGCCCCTGGTGCAGGTCTGTCCCGGACACCATTGACCACCTCCTGCTGCAGTGCCCGCGCTTCCACTCCCAACGCGTTTTACTACGCTCACAACTCATCGCACTAAGAATTCCCACCTTTGACTTGCCCACCCTACTTGCTGCGGCGGATGTCCACCCCACACAAAAACGCACTGTTCTCCGCCTAACCTGCGCCTTCCTGAAGAAGACGGGCCAACTGTCCCGCCTGTGAGTGTCTCATAGGACATCGCCAGGGCTCATAGGGCCCCTCAAGGGGAATCCTAGCAGCCCTAAACAACAACAGACAGTCAAGACACTCATCCTGCTTCAGTGCTCCAAAATGAACGGCGCCAGTGACACGGATTCAGACGTAGAAATTGCAGAACTTTTACTGCTGCTAGCGTTAAAAAGAAAGCAGCTGCAACAGAAGAGGAGGTTTTGGAGTCGACAATGGCTGTTAAGGAGAGAGGAAAGTGTCGCCTAGAGACTGGTTAGAGAGCTGAGAGAAGAGGACCCAGCAACCTTGAGGCAGTGGATACGCCTAGATCTAGAGCAGTATCAAGAGCTATTAACCCTTGTCACGCCTCATATAGAAAAGGAAGACACAAATATGCGCCAGGCTGTGACTGCTCATGAGCGTCTTGCTGTGACATTCCGCTATTTAGCAACAGGTGGGTGATTTAAAAATATAGTATTATTCCAGATTATTTCCCCTATCACGGTGGCAGTTTTTACACCTGTCCTATGCTAAAGTTTATTCTCTAGATGGCCACCTAAGTCAGTCTCACACTTTCTGCCATTTAGTGCAATTGTCATTATATGCCCTACAATAACAGCTTTGGTATTATTTTACATCTTCACCAAAACACTCTAGAGAATTCATTGTTATATTTTTGCATTACCTGATGTATTTTGAGAAGGTTTACTTAATTACATTTGTCGCAGATTGTTAGTTAGTGAGATATTCAATGTTTTCTGTGAGACCTCTTCGAAAAATAGTTCAATTTGGTTTGAAAAAAGTTGTTTTTTTGTCAATGTAGATTAAGGTTTGGTTAGGTTAGGTTACATTACATTAATATAGAAGCTATCAAATGTTCTTTATGACCAAAAGTAGGGAGTTGGACGAGGTGCAAACCCATTATGGTAGAAATGTAAAATTTTACCACAGCTTTTTACAACATACAGAATACACGTTTTTTTTTTTTTTTCCTCATCAATTTTACTATCACCATTAATTTTATTTATTTATTGTTTTTTTCAGGAGAGTCTTACCGGTCACTATCTTGCCAGTTCAGGATCAGCCATAACCTTCTATCAAGCATTATTCCATCTGTGTGTAAGGCAATATATGCAGTCCTACAGCCACTTTATGTCAAGTTACCAAACACAAAAGAAGAGTGGCTGAAAGTGGCTACTGGTTTCTCCACACAGTGGCAGTTCCCATTATGTATAGGAGCTCTGGATGGTAAAAGAATCTTAATTCAAAAGCCTCCAAATTCAGGATCAACATTCTATGATTATAAAGGTCACAGCAGTGTGATAATGATGGCACTGGTCGATTCAGACTGTAAATTTCTGTATGTTGATGTCGGTGCTTGTGGGAGAGCCAGTGATGGAGGTGTTTGGGACAGGTGTTTCCTAAAGGAGGCAGTGGAATGTGACATATTGAATATTCCTAAGCCTACCATGATTCCCTACACTAGAAAACAGTGTCCTTATGTATTTGTTGGAGATGCTGCATTTCCCCTTAAGCCACATCTAATGAAACCATATCCAGGTAGAGGGGAAACACAGGAAAGACAGATATTCAATTACCGTTTGTCACGGGCTCGCCGAACCTCTGAAAATGCCTTTGGAATTTTGGCAGCAAGGTTTCAGGTATTCAGGCAACCTATACGAACTTCCCCTGAAAATGTGAAGGACATAGCCTTAGCTGCTGTAGCTCTGCACAACTTACTGCGTGAAAGAGCAAAGGATAACTACTCTCCGGCAGAATTCCTAGACAGAGAAGATACAAACAATGGAATGCTGGTGCAAGGCACCTGATAGCATTAATTTGGTCAGGGATTGAGTTGCTGAGTGCTACCCTTGGAGTGTGCTTGTGTAGGATGGGGGGTTCGTCAGGAATTGTCTGCAGGAACCGGTTGTGGCTTGCAGGGTCTTCATAAGTTGACTGACTGCCTCAATGGTGTTCTTGTAGCAGGTGCGGCCTAGACTTGGATGGTTGTGACTGACTATCCCTCCCCCAGTTGTGGAAGGGTTGGGGACAATCTTTTCCATGATTTTCCACGTGTATATTATGGCGTACCTCTCGCGTCTTCTTTGCAGTGAGTAGAGTTTTAAGGTGTTTAATCTTTGCCAGTAGTCTTGGTGTTGTGTTGTGTTCAATTTCCTTGTAAACACCCTCTGGTCTGCTCCAGTTTCTTTATCTCACAGGTTTTGTGAGGAGACCACAGCTGGCACAGATATTCCAATCTATGGAGAATAAGTGACTTCCATAGATGCTGGGGCTCCCTGGTGTTAAATGTTTGCAGCACCCAGCCAGTCATGTGTCTGGCTGTCCTTGTAATGTTGTCCAAGTGTGCTGCAAACTGGAAGTCGTTGCTTACTTGAACGCCCAAATCTGTAACTGAGTTGTATCGAGATGGGTGTTATTTCCGTACCTTAATAGTTCAAATTTATTTTCGTTGAAGGCCATGTTGTTGTCACTTGCCCATTTCGTTACTTTATTGAGGTCAGAAATATATGGAAACTTTTAGCCATAGTCATTTAACAGACAGTCATCAAAAGTAAAATAAGAATATAAATTAAAAAAATGTTCTTGATTATAAAACTTACTCAAAATAAATAATAATAAAAATTCACGTAACTAAACACATTATAATGAGTCAACTGTTTTATTGGTTTTACCAAATAACAAGCTGTATTATGATTATTATTATTATTTTTTTTTTGTATTTATTTATTTTATTCATTTTTTTGTAATCAGACTTTGCAATGTTACAGAGAATGGGATTTGCATTTCATTGTCCTCACACGCACACACACACACACACACACACACACACACACACACACACACACACACACACACACACACACACACACACACATTCATAAGTAACAATGTGTGAGAGAATGAATACTTTTGACATATATACATGAAATTGATTAGTATATATATATATATATATATATATATATATATATATATATATATATATATATATATATATATATATATATATATATTTTTTTTTTTTTTTTTTTTTTTTTTTTTTTTTTTTTTTTTTTTTTCCCTTAAACAAGTTAACCCAATGTAAACCATAGAATAATATATAAAGAATTATTCAGACACACAATTAATGATAATAAAACTGTACAAGCTGAAAAAACAACGAAAAACTAGAAAAAACATTTCCCTATAGCTCAACTAATATAAATCTTAAAATACTATTAATTATACGTAATAAACACAAAAAAATGACAAGTTCAATGAACCAAACGCTATGCGGAAGTAAGGTCAAGTTTTGCCGAAAATTGCAAAAAATACATTAACATTACAATATATAAACAAACATTAAAACAAACCTAATTACTTAATAACGCAAGTAATTAATGATTGTAAAACAGTTTAGATTTTTTATTTTACTTTGCCTGTTAATTATAAGGCTGAGGATAAAGAGGTAAGGCTAGGAATTGATAAAATGTTTTGGTACTTACACCGGCCCGTCAGATGTCAGTGGTCCGGCAGAGTCTATGACACAGAGATAAACAATGGTATATATTTCAAAACATAGAATATAATACCTAACGAGCTTCAACATAACTATTTGTCATATTCAAGTTACATTAATTTCATAAAAAGATATTAATTTACACTCAAAATATGCGAAAATGTAAATAAACTATAATAACGACATTAAACCACTATAAACCATTGAATAATATATAAAAACATATTTAAACACAATACAAACCATAAACAAACCCCAACAAATCAAAACTAAAAAAAAACGACAAAAATATCAATATTTTCACATACTTGGTTTACTTGGTGTTGTTTAGAGGTCTATGCCTCACGGTCGTGGTGGTCCACCGCTGCTCCCGACCTGGTATCCCGGCTCATTAGGTCTACCTGGTCTGGCACTGAGTTTGATGACCTGCAGATCGCCGTGTAGCCTGGCACTGCAGGTTCATCAGGCACTGTCCTGAGGAATTTATCCAATCCAGACTTGAATCTTTCCACAGTGCAGCCAGTGATGCCCCTCACTTCCTTGGGGAGGGTATTGAAAATTTTGGGCCCATCGTAAGTAAGGCTGGAGGCCAGCAGGGTCTTGACTTTGGGAAAGGCACCGGATGGCAGGCTCCTCCTGACACACTTGCGGCCCGTCCTTTCATTGACATGGGCTTGTATTATTGAGGGCGTGGGGTCGGGGATTTGTTTTTCTAGCACCTTCTAGATGTATATGGCTCTGTATCTATCCCGTCTCCTTTGTTGAGAGTACAGACCCAGTTTCTGCAGGCGGCCCCAGTAGGATGTGTCCCTCATTCCGTTCACTTGTCTTGTGAAGGACCTCTGCACTTCCTCCAGCCGCTGTATGTCCCCACGCTTGTGTGGTGACCACAGCTGGCTGCAGTAGTCCAGGATGGGCTGCACCAGGGCTCTCCAGATGGTCAACATCACCTCTGGCTCCCTGGTGGCAAAGGTCCTTAGGATCCAAGCTGCCATTCCTTTGGCTTTCTTTACTGTCTCTGCAATATGGTGTTGGAAGGAGCAGTCCTCGCTCAGGAACACACCCAGATATTTCACGTGCTGGCGTGGGGTAATCTCCAGTCCTCCTTCAGTCATTATCTTGGTTTCTTCCTTAATGTCCTGGGCCACTCCATGTCTTAGCAACTCAAATTTATCTTCATTGAATTGCATATTGCTTCTTGTGGCCCAGTCATACACCAAGTTGAGGTCTTGCTGCAGGTGAGTTACGTCTGCAGCGCTGGTGATGGCCCGGCTCACACTGGTGTCGTCGGCAAATGATGAGAGGGTTGAGTCTTCCATCCTTTGGCCGATGTCTCCCATGTGTATTAAGAAGAGAAGAGGGCCCAGGACTGAACCCTGGGGCACTCCACTGACCACGTCAGCCTCTTCTGATTTGTGGCCATCTACTACCACTGTCTGTACTCGGCCTGTGAGGAAGCTGTGTAGCCACCTGCCCAGTTTTCCTGTTATGCCGAGCTCATTTACCTTGCGGAGGAGGATGCCGTGGTCGACTTTGTCAAAGGCCTTGGCAAAGTCGAGGAACACTACATCGACATTCCTACCTTTCACCAGGTTATGCAGCACCTAGTCGTAGTGTTCCAGCAGTTTGGAAAGACAGGACCTGCCTTTTCTGAAGCCATGCTGGTTTTCACTGTATAAGTTGTGTGTCTCCAGGTACTCCATAATTTTATTCCTGGCACATTTTTCAAATATCTTGATAAGGTGCGAGGTGAGTGCCACTGGCCGGTAATTTTTAGCCAGGCTTCTGTCTCCACCTTTGTAGATGGGGCAGATTTTTGCTTCTTTGAGCAGCCTTGGCACAATACCTGTATCCAGGGAACACCGCCAGAGTTTATGTAGCGGTCGTGCCAAGGCTTCACTGCACTGAAGGAGTAGGATGGCCGGTACTCCATCTGGACCAGCTGCTGCGTTGGGTTTTAGTTCTCAATACACCATAATTAAACATAAACAAACCTTACAGTACCCTAAATTAAGATATATTAATATTAAACAAATCGTAAACAATCCATAGAACACAAATAAATGAGAAAATAAGTCCAAAATTATATTGAGGGATGTTGTAAGGGCGACCGACCACCCACAGAACAGGTCACAAGAAGAAGAGGAAGAAGAGAATATCAAAACAAGGTCAACAGCAAAACAATTCAATGCATAAAGGAGATCTACAGCAAGGACAAAACCAGAATAAAGATAGACAGCGAAAGAGAAATAGAATTAAACATCACAAATGGAATACGGCAGGGGTGCACTGGATCAACAACACTTTTTAAATTAATAACGTACATCATATTGGACAAACTACAGAAGAATGGATGTGGATACATCCACATCCATTAAAATACATCCACATCATCAAGTTAAAATGAACACCCTATTTTTTGCGGATGATGGGCTACAAATGTCATCAAGTCAAGAAGAAGCAGTGAAAAACATTAAAGATTTAATAGAAATAAGTAAAAGCTGCGGACTAGAACTAAACAAAGAAAAGAGCTATTTTATACTATATAACGTCAATGAAAAAATAGAAGAAATAGAAGGAATAAAGGTGACAGACAAAATAAAATACTTGGGGGTCAACATAAACAACCAGAAAAACTGCTTCAGAGAACACAAAGAAGAAATGCTGAAAAAGGCCCAGAGGATGGCAAATCTAACCTACAGTGTTATGTCTAAAAGCTGCAACAAAATGTTAATAGGGAAAACCTACTGGAAATCAGTAGTCATGCCAATGCTGTTACATGGAGCAAGTGTAATAGACTATAAGAAGGAGGAGCTAAGGAAACTGCAAAGCATAGAGAATGGAGTATTCAGGATGATCTTAGGGGCAAGGAAATACACAGCTGAAGAAGGAGTACGTGGAGAAGTGGGTGCATCACTATTTGAAACAAGAATAATGAAAAGCAAACTAACATATATCCAAAGTATACTGAAAGGAGGAAGAAATGAATTAGTAGAACAAATAATAAGGAATAGTATAGTGTGCAGAGCTGATACATGGTCTGAAGACAGCATGAACATTTTGGATACCTTACGAGTCAGTGTCCGAAGACTTGAAGAAATGAAAAGATCAGAATTAGAAAAGAGCTTGCTGGAATGGGATACAATGAAATGGAAAGAAGGGATGGCACAAAAATCAAGCTTAGAAATTGTTCTGTTCACTATATATTGTGCTTAATGTGTATGTATGGGCATGTTGCGTAGTAGACAAGTGTATTGAATTATTTAACAAGGTAGTTAGATTCCGGCTCCCTTGTTCGGTGGTTCAGGCGGGACTGTGGTTCGGTGTGTCGTCAAGCCGGAGGTGAGGCCAGCGAGGAGACGTGAGGGAGGCGGACTTCCACCGCAGCTCTCGCCCTGACAACAGCACGCTCTACAGCCACACCGTCGCGACAGTTCTGCTGCATTGTACACTACTTACTTACAGTATATTTATATATAAGAAGATTGAGTTTCCTTACTGCCCACTACTACAAGCTATCTAGGCAGTATGGAGGGTTTTGACTTGAAGCTCATTCCCGAGTTCGACGGCAGTGGCAACCACTCGGTGACGGAGTGGTTACAGAAGCTGGAGTTGGTCTGCAAGCTGCGGAATATTAGCGACGTGGCGAGTGTCATACCTCTTCGCCTCACCGGTGGTGCATTCGCCGTCTACCTACAGCTGGCTAAGCCTGACAGGAAGTCAACAGAGAAAGTGAAGCTACTATTATGTGAATGAGATTCAGGGGGGAGTGTTCTGTTCACTATATATTGTGCTTAATGTGTATGTATGGGCATGTTGCGTAGTAGACAAGTGTATTGAATTATTTAACAAGGTAGTTAGATTCCGGCTCCCTTGTTCGGTGGTTCAGGCGGGACTGTGGTTCGGTGTGTCGTCAAGCCGGAGGTGAGGCCAGCGAGGAGACGTGAGGGAGGCGGACTTCCACCGCAGCTCTCGCCCTGACAACAGCACGCTCTACAGCCACACCGTCGCGACAGTTCTGCTGCATTGTACACTACTTACTTACAGTATATTTATATATAAGAAGATTGAGTTTCCTTACTGCCCACTACTACAGAAATATATCGGCAAAATAAAGAAAAGATTGGACAAGTGGATTATATGTATGATAACAGACCAAATTCAATAATTTTTTTTCTCCAAGCCAGAACAAACACCCTCCCATTACATAACCGTATGCGGTTTATAAGAGAGGATAGCATATGCCCAGTTTGTGGTGATGAAACTGAAAATCTAGAGCACTTTATTTTATTTTGTGCAGGATACAGGGAAGAGAGAAAGAAAATTTTGGGTCTGCAACAACCGTATCAGGAAAACAAGGAGCAAATAATAGGAAAGATTTTATTTGAGTTCAATCACAGGAATGAGGTGGAACTTATTAAAGAAGTGCTATATAACTTTTGGAAAATAAGAAATAAGGAACTGGAAAAAAGTGGCTAAAGGAAAATACAATAAAAAGGAACAGGAAAGAGGAAATTACAAAGGTATCAGCAAACGCAAAAGAAAACACATCAGGGGGGCCGTAGCAAAGGCAATCCCCCGAAACTCATCGCATCGCATCGCAAAACAGCAGATGGTAAGAATTACATGTCAAATATTACCCTTTACATCTACAATTCATACCTTTTTCCGCGCTTTTCACACCCTATATAGCAGCATGAATAACCAGGATGAATTAGACGTCCATGGAGGGTTAAAATAAGTGAGTTTAAATATTGCCTCATCAAAATGGCTGCCATTATTATTATTATTTTGTATTCGTTACACGTATGATGGAATGGTGTTATTTATGGCTAAGTTTCCTCTTTAGTTATGGTGGTGTGTTAATTGTGGGTGTTGTGGTTTGATTAATGTTGTGAACGGTGGTGAAGCGGTGTAGGGGGATGACAACGGGGTACGGCTGCCGTATCTGTAAGCACTTCGTTTTATATTTGATTACCCAAAAGTAAGGTACATGCCGTATCTATAGGCAAGCACCGGTAAATTTATACTTAATGCCAATATTCCATATCTCTACCCCCCCCCCCACCCACCCCAGCAAGCTTGGGGGAGCCTGGGGAATCGGGTTTTTTTTTGGGGGGGTGGAGGCATATGTGAGTGATATATGGCCTTTGAAAAATCTAGGGGAATTTCCCTAGATTTTGGGAAATTTCACCAGATTTAACCTATATTACCCTAACCAATCCTAACCGGGAGGGCTGCGCCCCCCCTGGACCCCCCCCTGTGACACTGTTTTAACCTAACCTAACCTAACCAAACCTAATTTATCCTAACCTATCCTAAAAGGGGGGCACAGTCCCCCTGGACCCCTCCACAGACACTGTTGTAACCTAACCTAACCTAATTTTTGGTTGAATTGCAAATTTACCAAGTAAAATTTCAGAACTCACAATACCTTAACGAGAGCCTGAAGTTCCTGCCACGCAGGAAGATGCGATCCTTCCAGAAAGTGCCTTTAAAGTCCGAAACGCTATAATGACACTATTTACTGCGTTTTTTCTTTGGCAACTTTCGGTACCGGCCACAATACCACACACGCCTGTCAGACCTCAGTTTACAAGGCGTGTGGCAGTGGGGACACTGAACACCTGTTGGTAGGACGCCGTGTTCCCTCAGAAAGTCGTACACCAAATCGTTTTTGGAATGGAATTTTGCGATTATTTGCCGATAATCCAATTCACAACCTTGACAAGTAACTTCAACGGTAGCCATGATACAACTGAGGAGAAAAGTGTCTCCTGACCTATGTTTCTAGCTGTGCCACGCCTACTATTACATATAGCAAGCTGTGATTGGCGCAGCTGGTGCTGGCAATTGGTGGTGGCACGTCATTGGACAGAGGAAATATAGACAATATAATAATCCTCTGTAGCAACAACACCCAATCCCATGCTTGAAACCAAAGCCCGTGCTAAAAACAATTGATAGTGTTTGTTTGTTTATGTTGACTTAGAGAAACAGTCCAAAAATGTACCACATTCACGGACGTATTGCAGTATTATTATTAATTTCCGACAGGTAGTGTAATCAGTGAAAATGTTGTAAATAGTAAGAGCAACAAGCTGAGGGTAGCCATAACCATCTACTGTTTAATGGCATAAAGTATAGTAATACCATTGTATTATTTATATTATTTTTTAACTGGTGTATCGATGTTGTGTAAAATAAGTCGTGGTGTGTTATAAAATATCTCCCACCAAGTGTTTCATAAGATTAATTTAACTTATTATAATTTCACAGGTAATAGAGTGGCACCATATTATTATGACAGTGGTTACAGGTACGGCAGCCGACGTACCTAACTTTTGAGTAATGAAATATAAAAAGCTTATATAATAGAACCAGACCGTACCTAACCAAACCTAACATAACATATCCTAATTTAACCATAACCTAACAAGTGCCGTGTCCTCATAGTGCTCCCTTATAGATACGGCAGCTGCCTAATTTTTGGGTAAAAAGCTTACTTAACCGAACCTAACTGAACTAAACAGTACCAGGTAAATAATAAGGCACAGGCTGTAGGAATAGTGGATGGCAACGCAGTACAACTGCTGTATGAAGAGTTTCAAAAACATTTAGAAAGTTATCAACAGAATAATCCGCTATTTCTATGGCTGTGTCTTATTATTGACCTGGTAAAGCATCTTGCAAGTTAGGTTAGGTTAGGTTTGGTTCAGTCAGGTTCAGTTACATAAGCTTTTTACCTAAAAGTTAGGCACGTGCCGTATCTACAACCGAGCACTATGAGGATACGGCACTCATTAGGTTATGGTTAGATTATGTTATGTTATGTTATGTTTGGTTATATAAGCTTTTTATATTTTATCACCCAAAAGTTAGGCACGTGCCGTATCTATAACTGAGCACTATGAGGATACGGCTGCCGTACCTGTAAGCTGTGCCTATAAGTGCTTACAGATACGGCAGCTGTACCCCGTTGTCATCCCCTATTCGTACGCCTGCCGTACCTGTAATATTTTAGTACTGCACAAGTTATAATGATATTACTACTACAATCGATAATATTAAGTGATACTCCTCCTCCTCCTCCTCCTCCTCCTCCTCCATCATCTAACCTACCCCTCCCCCCAGGCTGTGTAGTGAGGGATGGGCAGCCGAGACACCCGCCGTGTGTTGGGTCCGGACAAGAGTGTTTGTCATGCACTGCTGCGGCCGCTCACCACAGGATCCCAGGAAGCTGTGTGAGTCCTGTAGGAGCGGGTGAAGGACGGGGGGGGGGTTATTTATGTATTTTATTTATGTGAGTTCTGTAGGAGGGTGTGTGTGTGTTTTATTCTATTATTTATTTTTTATTAGTTTGTCTTCAAGATGGCAGGGCAGGTGAGGGTCAGGTGGACTTGTTACAGTGTTGTTTGGGGTGCTGACATAACCTAAACTAAACTAAAGTAACTAACTAACTAACTTAATTGTATTGTGATTGTAGTTACTTCAATGTATATCTACCTGTGTTACTCTTTTCCTAACCTAACCTTACTTTACCTTACCTTACCTAACCTAACCTAACAATATTATTTGGTCACATCACAGGGTTATTTTGATGTTTTATATATTAAGAATAACACGATTGCTATCACTACATTATTGACACTTAGGCAGACAAGTGATCACATTGCCGCGTCGGTGTGTGGCGGTGATGTGGCTTCCCATAAGTTTGCATTATTTCGAGGTGAAGCCACGCACACCAGCATCTGTGACTGTGTACTGTGGTGGGCTGTCACTGATCACCACCACAGCTTGGCCTGGCCCGCACACACCAGTGACTGTGGCTGTGAACTGTGGTGTGGCTCTGTCCATACACACGGGTGACTGTGGTGTGGTTCGGTCAGTTCAGTTCTCCTCTAATCACCCCCCCCCCCCACCCCGCCAGAAATAGGATAGATACATAAGAACATAAGAACATAAGAATTTAGGAGACTGCAAGAGGCCAGTTAATGACCTACACGAGGCAGTTCCTTGTCCCCCACCCTTGGAATAATCCAATATTTAGCCATCCCACCTGTCATCCCTATCCATACTCTGATCCAGCTGTCTTTTAAAGCTACCTATTGACTCAGCACTTACTACGTGTCTATCCAGCCTATTCCAATCGTTCACGACTCTGTTTGTGAACCAATATCTACCTATATCTGTCCTGAATCTAAGTTTTTCTAGCTTGTACCCATTTTCACGTGTCCTATCCTGGCTACTAAATTCTAAATCCTGATCAATGTTTCCCTTATTAATTCCTTTTACCCATTTGAAAACCTCAATCATACCCCCCTTGCCCTTCTTCTCTCTAGAGAGTGGAGATTAAGACGTTTTAACCTATCTTTGTAGGGTAAATTTCTCAGCCCCTGAATCATCTTGGTCATTCTTCTCTGAACTGCCTCCAAGGAGCCTATATCCTTCCTATAATAAGGGGACCAAAATAGAGCTGCATAATCTAGGTGGGGTCTAACTAGCGCTAAATACAACCTCAGAATGACCTCAAAACTCCTATTTGTCACACACCTACTAATAAATCCCAGTATCTTGTTGGCTCTATTTCTACCTATAATACACTGTTCCCTGGGGCGCAAGTCACTGCTTATTTGAACTCCTAAATCCCTCACACTATATGACCTTCCTAAGGTAGTGTCATTTAATGTGTAGTCTACAGACCTATTTCCTTTACCTATGTTCATAATGCTACACTTGTTAACATTAAACTGCATCTGCCATTTCTCTGACCATTCGTACAGCCTATTTAAGTCATCCTGCAGCATCCTAGCATCGTCTAAATTCTTTACCTGTCTTCCTATCTTTGTGTCATCGGCAAATTTACTGATATCACTATTTATTCCTGTCTCTAAGTCATTTATATAAATTATGAATAACAATGGTCCTAGTACTGATCCCTGTGGTACCCCACTAGTGACATTACCCCATTCTGATTTCTTCCCATTAATTTGTACCCTCTGTTCCCTACCAGTAAGCCATCCCCTAATCCATTCTAGTACCTTCCCACCTATGCCGTGAGCCTTAACTTTACTTAATAGTCTCCTATGGGGTACTCTGTCAAAGACTTTACTGAAGTCCAAATAAACTATATCATACTCGTCCCCCTTATCTATTGTTTCAAATACTTTCCTATAGAAGGATAATAAATTAGTGAGGCATGATTTCCCCTTGCTAAAACCATGTTGACTATGTCTAATTAGCTTGTGTTCATCTAAATGTTTCCTAATTGCCCTTGCTATGATAGCTTCTAACATCTTGCCTACCACTGATGTTAAACTAATTGGGCGGTAGTTACTACTTTCTGCCTTATCTCCTTTCTTGAATATAGGAACTACATTTGCCTGCCTCCATAGCCTAGGAACTACTCCTGTGTCTAGTGATTCTCTAAAAATCATTGCAATAGGTTCAACGAGTTCTTCTCTACATTCCCTAAGAATCCTCGGAAAAATGTCGTCCGGCCCTGGAGATTTAGTCTTTTTAAGTCTATCTATTTCCTTGCTAACTACTTCCCTACTTATGTCTATTTCGCTTAATTTATCATCCTCTTGTCCCCTAAAGATCTGTACTGGCTCCAGTTCCCTACCCGACTCTTCTTGAGAAAATACAGACAAGAAGTATTTATTTAATTCCTTACTAATATCCTCACCATTTTCTATTAAGCTGCCATCCATTCCTTTAAGAGGTCCTATTCTTTCCTTTGTTTTAGTCTTGTACAACTGATAGAATCCCTTTGGATCCTGCTGGGCATCTCTAGCTATCTTAACCTCATAATTCCTCTTTGCAGTCCAAATATCCTTTTTAACCTTCCTAGCTAGGTCATTATACTGCCCTACTACCTGTACCTCTCCCCTTTTAATTTTCCTATAGAGTCCCCTTTTTAATCCAATTTCCCTTCTAATGTTGCTATTCATCCATTTTGGATAATTTTTATTTGACCTAATCCTCCTCTTAGGTATATACTGTTCCTGCCCTGTATGAATTTCCCTTACTATGTTATTATAATGCAATTCTACCTCAATGTTTTGATCCTCCTCTCTGCCTACTCCTATACCCTCCCAATTTATACCCTGGAAATAACGTCTGAGGCCCTGGTAATTTCCTTTTCTAAAATCTGGTACTAAAGCAATGTTCTGTTCTACCTGCCTCTTTGCATTAATCTTAAATCTAATTTCGTGGTGGTCACTAACATCAAATCTCGCTCCTATCTCAAAATCTCGCTCCTATCTCACAGGAAAGGAAAGGAAGGTAAAGAAAGAGAGAAAATAGATAGATAGATAAATATGAACGAGAAAAAGAGAGAAAGACAAAGAAAAGTGAGCTAATTCCTATACCACCACCACCACCACCACCACCACCACCACCACCACCACCACAACAACCACATCACCACCACCACCACCACCACCTGTAATCCTCCTGCCCTGCTAGAAAAAAACAGAAAGACAAAGAAAAATAAGCAAATTCCTATCCTACCACCACCACCACCACCACCACCTTTAATCCTCCTCCTGCCCCCCCAGATTCAGTGTTCGGTTAAGATGGCACCGTTCTCCTCCACTATGAGACTCTCCCCCCAGCCTGACACTCGACAACAGGAGATGAGCAGGCAACTCAAGGACACACTCGAGTCTGTCATTGTACTGGTGAGTGGAGGAGTTGTATATTGTTTTTTTATTTTTTATTTTTTATTTTTTTTATCAGGTTATTTTGAGTTTATTGTATATTTTTTGATTTTGATTTTTTTTTTTAACTTAAATTTTTTTTACTAGTTTTTATTATTTTTGTATTTATTTATTTATTTTTTTTTTTTTCACTTTTGTATACAGTTACTTTGAGTCCATCTTTTATTTTCTGATTTTTATTATTCTACTATAGTGCTTTTTCCAATTTTGTGATATTCCAATTTTGTGACCGAGACCAATCACCATCTCGTTAAGTCCAGGTACAGTAAAATGGTCATTTCAATTAATATTCTTATAGATAATGTTTGTTTGTCTGTATTTTCCTTTATTGTAGGATGTATAATGACATGTATTTGTGTATAAACAAGGACAAAAATAGGACTTAAATCACCATAAGATTAAGGATTCCAATTTTGTGGCTTGCAATGTTGACCAATTTCATGCAGAATTGGAAGGAGCAGTGTATTTTTCTATTTTTTCCTACTAGTTTTTAATTCTCTTCTTTTTTTTTTCTTTATTTCTTCCTCTAAAATTTGCTTCTTACATTTTCCCTTTTTTTTTTTTTTTTTTTTTTGCCACAGGATAATTTTTTGCATTTTCATTTTACATTTTTCATCACAATTTCCTCTCTCATCATATTTAATTTTTTTTTTCCACCACATTTTCCTTTTTTTCCCGCCACAGGAGAAGTTTCTATTTTTTCTATTAGTTTTTAATACTCTTTTTTTTTATTTTATTTTTCCTCTAAAATTTACTTTCTTACCACACTTTCCTGTTTCCCCGCCACAGGAGAAGTTTCCCAAGTCCCAGATTGATGTTTACGTGACAGTGATCGAGGATGACGGGTCACTGCTGGCAGCCTGTGTCACTACCGCTGGCCTGGCACTGTGCCATGCCAACATTGATGTGTACGACCTGGTGGTGGGCTCCTCTGTGGTGTATGTGTGTGTGTGGGTGTGTGTAATTCACTGTCACTGTCACAGTCTGCTGCTGGTCTCTCTCGAGACAGCCGGCCGTCCCCCTATGGAAAGAGCTCAGAGCTCATAGTGACCAATCTTTGGGTTGGACCGAGACCACTCACACACAACACACCGGGACAACGAGGTCACAACCCCTCGACTTACATCCCGTACCTACTCACTGCTAGGTGAACAGAGGCTACACGTGAAAGGAGACTCGCCCAAATAATCTCCGTCCGCCCAGGGGATCGAACTCTGGCCCCTCGGTTGTGAGCCGAGTGTGCTAACCACTACGCTAGCGGACCGTGTAAATATACAACTCCTCCTCCACTCACCAGTACAATGACAGACTCGGAGTGTGTGTGTGTGTTTACCTAGTGTTAGTATACAGGGCCTGAGTTACACTTGTCTGGTCCTGTCTCAGTATCTATATTTGTACAGTTTTTCCTTCAGTTGATGTACATTCTTTGCCATTATCACCTCTTCCTTCCTTCCTTCAGTCCATTCTAAGTATCTATATTTGTACAGTTTTTCCTTCAGTTGATGTACATTCTTTGCCATTATCACTTCTTCCTTCCTTCAGTCCATTCTAAGTATCTATATTTGTACAGTTTTTCCTTCAGTTGATGTACATTCTTTGCCATTATCACTTCTTCCTTCCTTCAGTACATTCCAATTATCTATATTTGTACAGTTTTTCCTTCAGTTGATGTACATTCTTTGCCATTATCACCTCTTCCTTCCTTCCTTCAGTACATTCCAAGTATCTATATTTGCACAGTTTTTCCTTCAGTTGATGTACATTCTTTGCCATTATCACCTCTTCCTTCCTTCAGTTCATTCCAATTATCTATATTTCTTTTTTGTATTGTTCAAGAAAATTTCTGTTTGCAATTTTTTCTTGTGTCCTCAAATATCTAGCCTCTCCTTTTCTTATCAATATTATGCCTTTTCTATCTGTTTCCTCAAAGGTTATTCATCAATTTATATATTGTAATTAAGTCACCTCTCTTTCTTCTTTCTTTTATTGTTGTTAAGTTGCATTTCTTTTAATCTTTCCTCATATGTTAAGTCTTCCAATTAGTTGCTTCCAATTTTTCTCTCCCTCTCTCTTTCTCTCTGTTTTCTTACCTTGTTTGTGTGTCTATTTATCACTCTCACTCTCTCTCACTCTCATCTTTGCTTTGATCATTGTAGTTATAATTTTCATCATCATATCTTTATCTAGGAAATAAAAAGCCATACATATATTCCTTCACACAATCTTTCCCCCACAGACATGGCACAACATCAAGCTATATGTCGACCCCACACGGGCAGAGGAGGAGGAGCAGAACGAAGGGGGAGGAAGAGGAGCAGGAGGGAGTCACTTAACCATAGGAATGATACCTAAATATGCTAGGGGACAAGTGGGTCTCCTGGTGCAAGGGGGCGGACAGGGGTCTTCCACAAGCCTATCTGAAGGTTTAGATACTGCGGTAGAGCTTTGTAACTCCATCCATGCTCTGGCCAGGAAGGTGAGTGTGTGGGAGGGTGAGGGGAAGGATGAGGATGAAGGAGGGTGAGAGGGAAAGGATGGGTGTGGGTGAAAGGAAGAGTGTGGAAGGATAGAAGGGAAGGTGAGAGAGAATGGGTAAAAGGGAGGATGAGATGGGAAAAAATTTGGTGAGAGAGAAAGGATGAGAGGGAGAAAAAAAGTGTAAGAGAGAAAGGGTGAGGGGAAAAAAAGCGGATGAAAGGTTGGGAGAGAAGGGGAAAAAATGGAGACAAAGGGAGGAGGAGGAGGAGGAGGAAGGGGAAACGAGAAGTGTGAGAGAAAGGAAAAGGTAGATGAATGTAGATAGATAGAAAAATAGATAAAAATGTGTAGATAGATAGATAGATTGTAAGATAGAAAGAGATAGAGTAAGAAAGAGAATGTATCTTAACTCCTCTCTCTCTCTTCTCCCTTCTTTATTAATTATTCTTTCTCTCCCTCCACAGACGTTGTTGGACCATTTGGAGGAAACTCTTCCCTCCTCCTCTTTCTCCTCCTCATAACCTCCTCCTTCACATCTTCATCTATTTTTTTTTCACATAGAGGTAAAACTGAAGTCATTTTTAAGTTTTTTGAAAAGCTATTTTTTTATTTTTTTTTAAATTTATTTATTTGTTTGGCTATTTATCTTTCTATATTGAAGTGCTTACATTTATTTACCTCTTTACATTCCTTCCCTGTTTGTATAATTGAAACAGGGTAAGGCCCTGTTCAGATGAGGCGATTCCAATCGCGCGATTGCAAACGCGCGACTGGATTTACTGTACTAAGCTATGGAGCTGTTCACACGTACTTCTGCGATTGCGGTGCGGTTGCGATTCGCCGGCGGGTGGAAATTCCCCTTGCAGTCGCCGCGATTTCAAAGCGATTGCTGGGTATCTGGCAGCACCATTGGCTGTACGCCAGCCAATGAGAGGAGACACTCCGTTACCATGGCAACCCGGGTACTCGCTCCACGTGGATGAATCCAGTAATGTCTTTCTCGCTGTTTTTTGCGGCGGCGATTCAACAGCCAAACGCATGCTGCCTCCTCGACATCCATCCTGGACCTGACTGCCAGTGCCAGAGCTGAGAGGACACACACACACACCAAAAAAACAAAAAAACCCCCATCAATCGCGGCGATTCTGCCGCGGTTGGAAACGCCTCGTGCGATTATCTTGCGATTGCAGTCGCGCGATTGGAATCGCCTCGTCTGAACAGGGCCTAAGTATGGCTGAGAATTTCATTATTTATTTGTTTCATAGTGTTTTGATTTCAATACAAATGTTTTTTTTTGTCTTGTTTTGAGGTAATATTTCTTGTGTTGTGTATATTTTTTCATTGTTGATTAATACTATTATTATTATTATTTTTCTTAGTAGTAGTAGTAGTAGTAGTACTTGTAGTAGTAGTAGTAATTGTAGTAGTAGTAGTAATTGTAGTAGTAGTAGTAATTGTAGTAGTAGTAGTAATTGTAGTAGTAGTAGTAGTAGTAGTAATAGTAGTTGTAGTAATAGTAGTAGTAGTAGTTGTAGTAGTAGTAGTAGTAGTAGTTGTAGTAGTAGTAGTAGTAGTAGTTGTAGTAGTAATAGTAGTAGTAGTAGTAGTAGTAGTAGTAGTAGTAGTAGTAGTAGTAGTAGTAGTAGTAGTAGTAGTAATAGTAGTTGTAGTAGTAGTATACAGTGGAACCTTGACTTACGAGTTTAATTAGTTCCGTGACCGAGCTCGTAACTCAATTTGCTCGTATATCAAATCAATTTTCCCCATTGAAATTAATTGAAATGCCATTAATCCGTTCCAGCCCCCAAAATACCCCCCAATTTTTTGTTACGTGTTTTTAAATAAGAAAAGTGTATTTATAAATAACAAATATTGTATAAAAACATAATAAAAGAGAATGTAAAGCAAATCAGCATAAATGGCTCGTGCCTTCTCGCAGGTGATACCCTCCGTCACGGTATCTCCCGCAAGCTCCTTCTCCCTTACCCACATCAATAGCAGATTCTCCATCTTTTCATGGACAGAGATCCGGAGCTTAGAAATTATTTTAACGCCCTTGGCTGGTGTTATAGCCTTTATCGACTCCTTCTGCTTCAATATGGTACATATCGTAGAAGTATTGCGCTCGTATTGCCTCGCCAAGTCGATTACTCGCACACCTTGCTCATGTTTTTTTATGATTTCACGCTTTATTTCGATGGACATCATCCTTTTCTTCTTTGCACTGCTGTCCTTTCCTCTCACTTTCTTAGGACCCATGGTTACAAACAAGAAATTTGGTAAAATAAATGCACAAAAGCACAGAACGCGAGCACAACAGAGATCCTGGAATATTTCGTCGACGCTGTGGTCACACGATAAAGTGCCGAGTCGGCGCCAAGACATCATTCGGCAACGCCCGAACCGGTAAATATAACCGAACTGTACCAACAGTATCAAAACAAAGGCAGAATTCCCTATGTTGAAAACAGTCAAGACACTCATCCTGCTTCAGTGCTCCAAAATGAACGGCGCCAGTGACACGGATTCAGACGTAAATATTGCAGAAATTGTACTGCTGCTAGCGTTAAAAAGAAAGCAGCTGCAACAGAAGAACGCAGCCCTGACGCTGACTCGTACCTCAAATTTTGGCTCGCAATTCAAAGCAAAAAATCGACTAAGTGACGGCTCGTGTCTCAAAAAACTCGTATGTTGGGGCACTCGTAAGTCAAGGTTCCACTGCATTATTTATCAATTTGTTCAATTAATTTTCATGCCTTTTGAACTATAAATATGTATTATTGTTATTATTATTATTATTATCATTATTATTATTATTATTATCATTATTATTATTATTATCATTATTATTATTATTACTATTGCTCCCAGTCACGGCATTGAACCATCTCACTTCACAACATAATAAAAAGTCAAACTATGTATCCATGACTGTCTATATACTAGGCTGACATTGGCTGACATCCTTCTTGGTGTCAGCTGTAGGGTGAGAGATGCACATTCTTCAAGCAGCTGATTTTTCAATGGTTCAGTCCGCTTGTCTTGTAGTTAAGAGTGTCCGTTAAATCAGAAGTCCGTTAAATCAGGAGTCCGTTAGATCAGAAGTCCGTTAAATCAAAAGTCCGTTAAATCAGAAGTCCGTTAAATCGCGGGTCGTCTGTACATCCACATACATTCCTAATATATTTACCTTCAGCAGCACTATGGCGTGGAGCTACCTAGTTCAAGGGATTATGTCATTACCTTTTCATGCCTAACCACACTTACTTGAACAGCTAAATGATGTCTGGAGTGAGGTTTGAGGTCAATATAAGGTGTGTTGGTTATCACTGCTACCCTCATGACCTCTCCTCAGGTGTCGGGTGAGGCAGGTCAAGATGCACCCGTCACCCTCACCCTGCAAGTTTAGTACGAAAAATGGTACAAAAAAAAATGTATACCTTCACACTGTACCATACAATGAATATTATTTTGTACTATAATACCGTACTGTACTTTTGCCCTAGTTATAATTGTACCGTAGTGTAATTTTGTACCATACCATCCCCACACACACACACACACACACACACACACACACACACACACACACACACACACACACACACACACACACTGCTTACTTTGCCTACTTACTTTGCCTCCTCTGCTGCACCACTCCCTCCTGCTGTCATATCTCTGCTGTTACCTGCTGTTCTTTCATAAGCTTGGCACCTCATTCCACTTCAATCTTATTCCTCATTCCTTAGTTCCTTCCTCTCATTCCTTCTCCCTTTGTACAGAATAGTTAGACTTTATTACAAATCCTACTGTTTTATTAATGATTATCCTACGTTATGTTTAGGTAGAGAAGGAGGAAGAGGAGGAGGATATAGAAGAGACTGAAGATACAGCCTCACACATCTTCACTACATTTATTTACAAGGAAGATGATATATATTTAAGATATAATTCATTTCTCAATTATGTAAACAAACATTCTCAGGTCTATAGGAAGGTCAAGGAGAGAATTTCAATGGTAGGGAATAAATTTATCTTCTCATAACTATCAATAAATATTTATTTTCAGATGACGCGACCTCTTCTAGTCTCTCCTAAACCTCTTTTAAGCATCTCCTAAGCCTTTTTCAAGCCTCTTTTTAAGCCTCTAAGCATTCTAACTCTATACCTGAACATTTGAAGTCTAACATGAATGATTTTTTTAATACTGTTGCCATCTTTCTATTACTGCTGTTTGTGCATTAACCTAACCTGTGCATTGTATCCTTATATTGAACCACAAGCTTTCTATAACCCTATCTTACCTTACCTTACCTTACCTTACCTTACCTTACCTTATCTTATCTTATCTTACCCTACCTCACCTTACCTTACCCTTACCTTACCTTACCCTACCTAACCTAACCCTACCTAACCTAACCTTACCTTACCTAACCTAACCTGCATCACCGTGTATATTATTTATGCATTAACTTAACCTGTGTCTTGTATGCTTATAATGAACCCAAGCTTTTTATAGTGCTTTTGTGAGCTTTTTCTTGTCTCTCTCTGGTATGTGATTGTGTTTTAGTTGTTAATATTGAGTGTTGTTTCTCGCTCCTAACAGATACACACAGCCAGAGGATATACGCACATGCACACACACACACATGCTCACAGACACCTGGCTATGGGATTACAGGTATGTGGTTTATTTAGTTATTTATTTTGTTTATTGTATTTAGGGTTGAGGTGTTTATTATTATTATTATTATTATTATATTTTTTTTTGTTTTATTTTTTTATTTATATTTAGAGATGTAGAAATTGAAGTATTTTTTTAATTTTTAGTTAGACATGAGCTATATTATTTTCCATTTTATTGATTAATTGAAAGTATGAAAAAAAAAATATATACAGGTATACTATATGTGCATTCAAATATTTCTTTTTGAGGTGTATATATCGCCTTTTTATATAGTTTTTATTTGAGTTAGATATGAACTAGTAATATTTTTCTTTTTTATTACTGAATATATGAAGAAAAAAAAAAGAATACTATACCATTTTATATGTATTAACGTTGATAAATATGGAATAAGATATATGAAAATGAGTTTAATAATTATGATAGGTTAGTTTAGTGCAATGGAAAGTGTTGATGAAGGGGAATGAAGGGAAGGTTGGTGAAGGGAAAGGAAGGGAAGAAGGGAAGGGATTGCGAAGGGAAGGTTAATAAAGGGCGAAGAAGGGAGGAAATGAAGGGATTGAGGAGGGAAGGTTAGTGAAGGGCAAAGAAGGGATTGAGAAGGTAGAAAATGAAGGGACAAGGAAGGGATTGAGAAGGGCAAGAAGAGAAAGGAAGGGAGGAAGTGAAGGGAAAAGGTGTCTGGATAACATTTTTATAATTATTATTTCCCACTTTTTTCATTGACGTGTGTGTATAAAGTGTATATTTGTACTATATATACACATTTATTCAACATTTTAACTCATTTATTTTGACATTTATTGATGAAGAAAAGTGTATATTTATTTTAACATTTATTGAAGGTTGAAAAAATACTTACACGTCGACGATCCCAATGAAATGGTAAAGAATGTAACGACACATTTTTTTTGTTATTGACAACTAGAAATGATGAAATATCTAGAGAATTGATGAAGAAAATGTGATAAGTGGATATGAAAAAGAAATACGATTAAGAATTATTATAAAAGCATGTTCAAAACGCAGCTAAAAGATAATTATTAGAAAAAAAATTGATGACATATAATAATTATATGGTAAAGGAAGATATGGTGTCAAGTTAATGATCTTTGAAACTCTAAATATCCATAACAATAACTAAATAAAAATAATATAAGGAAACAACAAAACAAGGGTTGGCTCCAAATATATGTACTTGTACTTGGACTTAATTTTACTTGTACTTAGACACAATATACATGAAAAATACCAAGTACATTCAAGTAATTAAACATTTTGCAGCATCTGATAGACCTAATTAAACTCTACAACTGTAATTATGAATAATTTTTCTATGACTAATAACTACGCAGTAAAATTAAACGGTATATTTTTCCCAAAAAATATATTTCCTCCTCATTTTCTCGAAAGTTATTAGAGATATTGGAAATATCATTGCAGCATCTGATAGACCTAATTAAACTCTACAACCGTAATTATGAATATTTGTTCTATGACTAAAAATTACGCAGTAAAATTAAACCGTATATTTTTTCCAAAACAATTTCCTCCTTTTCTCGAAAGCTATTAGAGATATTGGAAATATCATTGCAGCATCTGATAGACCTAATTAAACTCTACAACTGTAATTATGAATATTTGTTCTATGACTAATAATTACGCAGTAAAATTAAACCGTATATTTTTTCCAAAAAATACATTTCCTCCTCATATTCTCGAAAGCTATTAGAGATATTGGAAATATCATTGCAGCATCTGATAGACCTAATTAAACTCTACAACTGTAATTATGAATATTTGTTATATGACTGATAATTACGCAGTAAAATTAAACCGTATATTTTTTCCAAAACAATTTCCTCCTTTTCTCGAAAGCTATTAGAGATATTGGAAATATCATTGCAGCATCTGATCGACCTAATTAAACTCTACAACTGTAATTATGAATATTTGTTCTATGACTAATAATTACGCAGTAAAATTAAACCATATATTATTTCCTAAAAATACATTTCCTCCTCATTTTCTCGAAAGCTATTAGAGATATTGGAAATATCATTGCAGCATCTGATAGACCTAATTAAACTCTACAACTGTAATTATGAATATCTGTTCTATGACTGATAATTACGCAGTAAAATTAAACCGTATATTTAAAAAAAAAAAAGATACATTTCCTCCTTATTTTCTCGAAAGCTATTAGAGATATTGGAAATATCATTGCAGCATCTGATAGACCTAATTAAACTCTACAACTGTAATTATGAATATTTGTTCTATGACCGATAATTACGCAATAAAATTAAAGCGTATATTTTTTCCCAAACAATTTCCTCGTTTTCTCGATAGCTATTAGAGATATTGGAAATATCATTGCAGCATCTGATAGACCTAATTAAACTCTACAACTGTAATTATGAATATTTGTTTTATGACTGATAATTACGCAGAAAAATTAAACCGTATATTTTTTCCAAAACAATTTAATCTTTTTCTCGAAAGCTATTAGAGATATTGGAAATATCATTGCAGCATTTGATAGGCCTAATTAAACTCTACAACGGTAATTATGAATAGTTGTTCTATGACCGATAATTACGCAATAAAATTAAACCGTATATTTTTTCCAAAATGATTTCCTCCTTTTCTCGAAAGCTATTATAGATATTGGAAATATCATTGCAGCATCTGATAGATCTAATTAAACTCTACAACTGTAATTATGAATATTTGTTCTATGACCGATAATTACGCAATAAAATTAAAGCGTATATTTTTTCCTAAACAATTTCCTCGTTTTTTCCATAGCTATTAGAGATATTGGAAATATCATTGCAGCATCTGATAGATCTAATTAAACTCTACAACTGTAATTATGAATATTTGTTCTATGACCGATAATTACGCAATAAAATTAAAGCGTATATTTTTTCCTAAACAATTTCCTCGTTTTTTCCATAGCTATTAGAGATATTGGAAATATCATTGCAGCATCTGATAGACCTGATTAAACTATACATCTGTAATTATAGACCTAATTAAACTCTACATCTGTAATTATGAATATTTGTTCTATGACCGATAATTACGCAATAAAATTAAACCGTATATTTTTTCCAAAATAATTTCCTCCTTTTCTCGAAAGCTATTAGAGATATTGGAAATATCATTGCAGCATCTGATAGACCTAATTAAACTCTACAACTGTAATTATGAATATTTGTTCTATGACCGATAATTACGCAATAAAATTAAACCGTATATTTTTTCCAAAACAATTTCCTCGTTTTCTCGATAGCTATTAGAGATATTGAAAATATCATTGCAGCATCTGATAGACCTAATTAAACTCTACAACTGTAATTATGAATATTTGTTCTATGACCGATAATTACGCAATAAAATTAAAGCGTATATTTTTTCCCAAACAATTTCCTCGTTTTCTCGATAGCTATTAGAGATATTGGAAATATCATTGCAGCATCTGATAGACCTAATTAAACTCTACAACTGTAATTATGAATATTTGTTTTATGACTGATAATTACGCAGAAAAATTAAACCGTATATTTTTTCCAAAACAATTTAATCTTTTTCTCGAAAGCTATTAGAGATATTGGAAATATCATTGCAGCATCTGATAGATCTAATTAAACTCTACATCTGTAATTATGAATATTTGTTTTATGACCGATAATTACGCAATAAAATTAAACCGTATATTTTATCCAAAACAATTTCCTCGTTTTCTCGATAGCTATTAGAGATATTGGAAATATCATTGCAGCATCTGATAGACCTAATTAAACTCTACACCTGTAATTATGAATATTTGTTCTATGACCGATATTTACGCAATAAAATTAAACCGTATATTTTTTCCAAAACAATTTCCTCGTTTTCTCGATAGCTATTAGAGATATTGGAAATATCATTGCAGCATCTGATAGACCTAATTAAACTCTACAACTGTAATTATGAATATTTGTTCTATGACCGATAATTACGCAATAAAATTAAACCGTATATTTTTTCCCAAACAATTTCCTCGTTTTCTCGATAGCTATTAGAGATATTGGAAATATCATTGCAGCATCTGATAGACCTAATTAAACTCTACAACTGTAATTATGAATATTTGTTCTATGACTGATAATTACGCAGAAAAATTAAACCGTATATTTTTTCCAAAACAATTTAATCTTTTTCTCGAAAGCTATTAGAGATATTGGAAATATCATTGCAGCATTTGATAGGCCTAATTAAACTCTACAACGGTAATTATGAATATTTGTTCTATGACCGATAATTACGCAATAAAATTAAACAGTATATTTTTTCCAAAACAATTTCCTCGTTTTCTCGATAGCTATTAGAGATATTGGAAATATCATTGCAGCATCTGATAGACCTAATTAAACTCTACAACTGTAATTATGAATATTTGTTCTATGACCGATAATTACGCAATAAAATGAAATCGTATATTTTTTCCAAAACAATTTCCTCGTTTTCTCGATAGCTATTAGAGATATTGGAAATATCATTGCAGCATCTGATAGACCTAATTAAACTCTACAACTGTAATTATGAATATTTGTTCTATGACCGATAATTACGCAATAAAATTAAACCGTATATTTTTTCCCAAACAATTTCCTCGTTTTCTCGATAGCTATTAGAGATATTGGAAATATCATTGCAGCATCTGATAGACCTAATTAAACTCTACAACTGTAATTATGAATATTTGTTCTATGACTGATAATTACTCAGAAAAATTAAACCGTATATTTTTTCCAAAACAATTTAATCTTTTTCTCGAAAGCTATTAGAGATATTGGAAATATCATTGCAGCATTTGATAGGCCTAATTAAACTCTACAACGGTAATTATGAATATTTGTTCTATGACCGATAATTACGCAATAAAATTAAACCGTATATTTTTTCCAAAATAATTTCCTCCTTTTCTCGAAAGCTATTAGAGATATTGGAAATATCATTGCAGCATCTGATAGATCTAATTAAACTCTACAACTGTAATTATGAATATTTGTTCTATGACCGATAATTACGCAATAAAATTAAAGCGTATATTTTTTCCTAAACAATTTCCTCGTTTTTTCGATAGCTATTAGAGATATTGGAAATATCATTGCAGCATCTGATAGACCTAATTAAACTCTACAACTGTAACTATGAATATTTGTTAAATGACTGATAATTACGCAGTAAAATTAAACCGTATATTTTTTCCCAAACAATTTCCTCGTTTTCTCGATAGCTATTAGAGATATTGGAAATATCATTGCAGCATCTGATAGACCTAATTAAACTCTACATCTGTAATTATAGACCTAATTAAACTCTACATCTGTAATTATAGACCTAATTAAACTCTACATCTGTAACTATGAATATTTGTTTTATGACCGATAATTACGCAATAAAATTAAACCGTATATTTTTTCCAAAACAATTTCCTCGTTTTCTCGATAGCTATTAGAGATATTGGAAATATCATTGCAGCATCTGATAGACCTAATTAAACTCTACACCTGTAATTATGAATATTTGTTCTATGACCGATATTTACGCAATAAAATTAAACCGTATATTTTTTCCCAAACAATTTCCTCGTTTTCTCGATAGCTATTAGAGATATTGGAAATATCATTGCAGCATCTGATAGACCTAATTAAACTCTACAACTGTAATTATGAATATTTGTTCTATGACCGATAATTACGCAATAAAATTAAACCGTATATTTTTTCCCAAACAATTTCCTCGTTTTCTCGATAGCTATTAGAGATATTGGAAATATCATTGCAGCATCTGATAGACCTAATTAAACTCTACAACTGTAATTATGAATATTTGTTCCATGACTGATAATTACGCAGAAAAATTAAACCGTATATTTTTTCCAAAATAATTTAATCTTTTTCTCGAAAGCTATTAGAGATATTGGAAATATCATTGCAGCATTTGATAGGCCTAATTAAACTCTACAACGGTAATTATGAATATTTGTTCTATGACCGATAATTACGCAATAAAATTAAACAGTATATTTTTTCCAAAACAATTTCCTCGTTTTCTCGATAGCTATTAGAGATATTGGAAATATCATTGCAGCATCTGATAGACCTAATTAAACTCTACAACTGTAATTATGAATATTTGTTCTATGACCGATAATTACGCAATAAAATGAAACCGTATATATTTTCCAAAACAATTTCCTCGTTTTCTCGATAGCTATTAGAGATATTGGAAATATCATTGCAGCATCTGATAGACCTAATTAAACTCTACAACTGTAATTATGAATATTTGTTCTATGACCGATAATTACGCAATAAAATTAAACCGTATATTTTTTCCCAAACAATTTCCTCGTTTTCTCGATAGCTATTAGAGATATTGGAAATATCATTGCAGCATCTGATAGACCTAATTAAACTCTACAACTGTAATTATGAATATTTGTTCTATGACTGATAATTACGCAGAAAAATTAAACCGTATATTTTTTCCAAAACAATTTAATATTTTTCTCGAAAGCTATTAGAGATATTGGAAATATCATTGCAGCATTTGATAGGCCTAATTAAACTCTACAACGGTAATTATGAATATTTGTTCTATGACCGATAATTACGCAATAAAATTAAACCGTATATTTTTTCCAAAATAATTTTCTCCTTTTCTCGAAAGCTATTAGAGATATTGGAAATATCATTGCAGCATCTGATAGATCTAATTAAACTCTACAACTGTAATTATGAATATTTGTTCTATGACCGATAATTACGCAATAAAATTAAAGCGTATATTTTTTCCTAAACAATTTCCTCGTTTTTTCGATAGCTATTAGAGATATTGGAAATATCATTGCAGCATCTGATAGACCTAATTAAACTCTACAACTGTAATTATGAATATTTGTTCTATGACTGATAATTACGCAGTAAAATTAAACCGTATATTTTTTCCCAAACAATTTCCTCGTTTTCTCGATAGCTATTAGAGATATTGGAAATATCATTGCAGCATCTGATAGACCTAATTAAACTCTACATCTGTAATTATAGACCTAATTAAACTCTACATCTGTTATTATGAATATTTGTTCTATGACCGATAATTACGCAATAAAATTAAACCGTATATTTTTTCCAAAACAATTTCCTCGTTTTCTCGATAGCTATTAGAGATATTGGAAATATCATTGCAGCATCTGATAGACCTAATTAAACTCTACACCTGTAATTATGAATATTTGTTCTATGACCGATATTTACGCAATAAAATTAAACCGTATATTTTTTCCAAAACAATTTCCTCGTTTTCTCGATAGCTATTAGAGATATTGAAAATATCATTGCAGCATCTGATAGACCTAATTAAACTCTAGAACTGTAATTATGAATATTTGTTCTATGACCGATAATTACGCAATAAAATTAAACCGTATATTTTTTCCCAAACCATTTCCTCGTTTTCTCGATAGCTATTAGAGATATTGGAAATATCATTGCAGCATCTGATAGACCTAATTAAACTCTACAACTGTAATTAAGAATATTTGTTCTATGACTGATAATTACGCAGAAAAATTAAACCGTATATTTTTTCCAAAACAATTTAATCTTTCTCGAAAGCTATTAGAGATATTGGAAATATCATTGCAGCATTTGATAGGCCTAATTAAACTCTACAACGGTAATTATGAATATTTGTTCTATGACCGATAATTACGCAATAAAATTAAACCGTATATTTTTTCCAAAATAATTTCCTCCTTTTCTCGAAAGCTATTAGAGATATTGGAAATATCATTGCAGCATCTGATAGATCTAATTAAACTCTACAACTGTAATTATGAATATTTGTTCTATGACCGATAATTACGCAATAAAATTAAAGCGTATATTTTTTCCTAAACAATCTCCTCGTTTTTTCGATAGCTATTAGAGATATTGGAAATATCATTGCAGCATCTGATAGACCTAATTAAACTCTACAACTGTAACTATGAATATTTGTTAAATGACTGATAATTACGCAGTAAAATTAAACCGTATATTTTTTCCCAAACAATTTCCTCGTTTTCTCGATAGCTATTAGAGATATTGGAAATATCATTGCAGCATCTGATAGACCTAATTAAACTCTACATCTGTAATTATAGACCTAATTAAACTCTACATCTGTAACTATGAATATTTGTTTTATGACCGATAATTACGCAATAAAATTAAACCGTATATTTTTTCCAAAACAATTTCCTCGTTTTCTCGATAGCTATTAGAGATATTGGAAATATCATTGCAGCATCTGATAGACCTAATTAAACTCTACACCTGTAATTATGAATATTTGTTCTATGACCGATATTTACGCAATAAAATTAAACCGTATATTTTTTCCCAAACAATTTCCTCGTTTTCTCGATAGCTATTAGAGATATTGGAAATATCATTGCAGCATCTGATAGACCTAATTAAACTCTACAACAGTAATTATGAATATTTGTTCTATGACCGATAATTACGCAATAAAATTAAACCGTATATTTTTTCCCAAACAATTTCCTCGTTTTCTCGATAGCTATTAGAGATATTGGAAATATCATTGCAGCATCTGATAGACCTAATTAAACTCTACAACTGTAATTATGAATATTTGTTCCATGACTGATAATTACGCAGAAAAATTAAACCGTATATTTTTTCCAAAATAATTTAATCTTTTTCTCGAAAGCTATTAGAGATATTGGAAATATCATTGCAGCATTTGATAGGCCTAATTAAACTCTACAACGGTAATTATGAATATTTGTTCTATGACCGATAATTACGCAATAAAATTAAACAGTATATTTTTTCCAAAACAATTTCCTCGTTTTCTCGATAGCTATTAGAGATATTGGAAATATCATTGCAGCATCTGATAGACCTAATTAAACTCTACAACTGTAATTATGAATATTTGTTCTATGACCGATAATTACGCAATAAAATGAAACCGTATATTTTTTCCAAAACAATTTCCTCGTTTTCTCGATAGCTATTAGAGATATTGGAAATATAATTGCAGCATCTGATAGACCTAATTAAACTCTACAACTGTAATTATGAATATTTGTTCTATGACCGATAATTACGCAATAAAATTAAACCGTATATTTTTTCCCAAACAATTTCCTCGTTTTCTCGATAGCTATTAGAGATATTGGAAATATCATTGCAGCATCTGATAGACCTAATTAAACTCTACAACTGTAATTATGAATATTTGTTCTATGACTGATAATTACGCAGAAAAATTAAACCGTATATTTTTTCCAAAACAATTTAATCTTCTTCTCGAAAGCTATTAGAGATATTGGAAATATCATTGCAGCATTTGATAGGCCTAATTAAACTCTACAACGGTAATTATGAATATTTGTTCTATGACCGATAATTACGCAATAAAATTAAACCGTATATTTTTTCCAAAATAATTTCCTCCTTTTCTCGAAAGCTATTAGAGATATTGGAAATATCATTGCAGCATCTGATAGATCTAATTAAGCTCTACAACTGTAATTATGAATATTTGTTCTATGACCGATAATTACGCAATAAAATTAAAGCGTATATTTTTTCCTAAACAATTTCCTCGTTTTTTCGATAGCTATTAGAGATATTGGAAATATCATTGCAGCATCTGATAGACCTAATTAAACTCTACAACTGTAATTATGAATATTTGTTAAATGACTGATAATTACGCAGTAAAATTAAACCGTATATTTTTTCCCAAACAATTTCCTCGTTTTCTCGATAGCTATTAGAGATATTGGAAATATCATTGCAGCATCTGATAGACCTAATTAAACTCTACATCTGTAATTATAGACCTAATTAAACTCTACATCTGTAATTATGAATATTTGTTTTATGACCGATAATTACGCAATGAAATTAAACCGTATATTTTTTCCAAAACAATTTCCTCGTTTTCTCGATAGCTATTAGAGATATTGGAAATATCATTGCAGCATCTGATAGACCTAATTAAACTCTACACCTGTAATTATGAATATTTGTTCTATGACCGATATTTACGCAATAAAATTAAACCGTATATTTTTTCCAAAACAATTTCCTCGTTTTCTCGATAGCTATTAGAGATATTGGAAATATCATTGCAGCATCTGATAGACCTAGTTAAACTCTACAACTGTAATTATGAATATTTGTTCTATGACCGATAATTACGCACTAAAATTAAACCGTATATTTTTTCCCAAACAATTTCCTCGTTTTCTCGATAGCTATTAGAGATATTGGAAATATCATTGCAGCATCTGATAGACCTAATTAAACTCTACAACTGTAATTATGAATATTTGTTCCATGACTGATAATTACGCAGAAAAATTAAACCGTATATTTTTTCCAAAACAATTTAATCTTTTTCTCGAAAGCTATTAGAGATATTGGAAATATCATTGCAGCATTTGATAGGCCTAATTAAACTCTACAACGGTAATTATGAATATTTGTTCTATGACCGATAATTACGCAATAAAATTAAACAGTATATTTTTTCCAAAACAATTTCCTCGTTTTCTCGATAGCTATTAGAGATATTGGAAATATCATTGCAGCATCTAATAGACCTAATTAAACTCTACAACTGTAATTATGAATATTTGTTCTATGACCGATAATTACGCAATAAAATGAAACCGTATATATTTTCCAAAACAATTTCCTCGTTTTCTCGATAGCTATTAGAGATATTGGAAATATCATTGCAGCATCTGATAGACCTAATTAAACTCTACAACTGTAATTATGAATATTTGTTCTATGACCGATAATTACGCAATAAAATTAAACCGTATATTTTTTCCCAAACAATTTCCTCGTTTTCTCGATAGCTATTAGAGATATTGGAAATATCATTACAGCATCTGATAGACCTAATTAAACTCTACAACTGTAATTATGAATATTTGTTCTATGACTGATAATTACGCAGAAAAATTAAACCGTATATTTTTTCCAAAACAATTTAATATTTTTCTCGAAAGCTATTAGAGATATTGGAAATATCATTGCAGCATTTGATAGGCCTAATTAAACTCTACAACGGTAATTATGAATATTTGTTCTATGACCGATAATTACGCAATAAAATTAAACCGTATATTTTTTCCAAAATAATTTTCTCCTTTTCTCGAAAGCTATTAGAGATATTGGAAATATCATTGCAGCATCTGATAGATCTAATTAAACTCTACAACTGTAATTATGAATATTTGTTCTATGACCGATAATTACGCAATAAAATTAAAGCGTATATTTTTTCCTAAACAATTTCCTCGTTTTTTCGATAGCTATTAGAGATATTGGAAATATCATTGCAGACCTAATTAAACTCTACAACTGTAATTATGAATATTTGTTCTATGACTGATAATTACGCAGTAAAATTAAACCGTATATTTTTTCCAAAACAATTTCCTCCTTTTCTCGATAGCTATTAGAGATATTGGAAATATCATTGCAGCATCTGATAGACCTAATTAAACTCTACAACTGTAATTATGAATATTTTTTCTATGACCCATAATTACGCAATAAAATTAAACCGTATATTTTTTCCAAAACAATTTCCTCGTTTTCTCGATAGCTATTAGAGATATTGGAAATATCATTGCAGCATCTGATATACCTAATTAAACTCTACAACTGTAATTATGAATATTTGTTCTATGACCCATTATTACGCAATAAAATTAAACCGTATATTTTTTCCAAAACAATTTCCTCGTTTTCTCGATAGCTATTAGAGATATTGGAAATATCATTGCAGCATCTGATAGACCTAATTAAACTCTACAACTGTAATTATGAATATTTGTTCTATGACCGATAATTACGCAATAAAATTAAACCGTATATTTTTTCCCAAACAATTTTCTTGTTTTCTCGAAAGCTATTAGAGATATTGGAAATATCATTGCAACATCTGATAGACCTAATTAAACTCTACAACTGACATAATGAATATTTGTTTTATGTATAATAATTACGCAGTAAAATTAAACCGTATCTCTTATTTGTTTAATTGATTACGTTCTAATTTTCTCGGAAGCTATTAGAGATATTGGAAATATCATTGCAGCATCTGATAGACCTAATTAAACTCAACAACTGTCGAAATGAATATATGTTCTATGTATAATAATTACACAGTAAAATTAAATCATATCTTTTTACCAAAAAATAGATTACGTTCTAATTTTCTCAGAAGCTATTAGAGATATTGGAAATAACATTGCAGCATCTGATAGACCTAATTAAACTCTACAACTGTCATAATGAATATTTGTTCTTAGATCAAATTTAGCAGTAAAATTAAACTCACTTTTTTTTTCTTCCTCATTTTCTCGAAAGCTATTAGACATATTGAAAATGTCATTGCAGCATCCGATAGACCTTATTATACTATATAACTGTCATTATGAATATTTGTTTTATGGCTAATAATTACGCAATAATATAAAACCGTTTCTTTTTTCCAAAATATAACTTTCCTCCTCATTTTCTCGAAAGCCATTAGAGATATTGGAAATATCATTGCTGCATCTGATAGATCTAATTAAACTCTACAATAACCATTATGAATATTCGTTCTATGTATAATAATTACGCAGTAAAATTAAACCATATCTTTTTTCCAAAAAATAAATTTAGTTTTAATTTTCTCGGAAGCTATTAGAGATATTGGAAATACCATTGCAGCATCTGATAGATCTAATTAAACTCTACAACTATCATAATGAATATTTGTTCCATGTATAATAATTAGGCAGTAAAATTAAACCGTATCATTTTTCCAAAAAATAGATTTCGTTCTAATTTTCTCGAAAGCTATTAGAGATATTGGAAATATCATTGCACCATCTAATAGACCTTATTAAACTCTACAATTATCATAATGAATATTTGTTCTATGTATAGTAATTAGGCAGTAAAATTAAACCGTATCATTTTTCCAAAAAATAGATTTCGTTCTAATTTTCTCGAAAGCTATTAGAGATATAGGAAATATCATTGCAGCATCTGATAAACCTAATTAAACTCTACATTTGACATAATGAAGATTTGTTCTATGTTTAATAATTACGCAGTAAAATTAAACCGTATCTTTTTATCTTTTTTTAATTGATTTCGTTCTAATTTGCTCGGAAGCTATTAGAGATATTGGAAATATCATTGCAGCATCTGATAGACCTAATTAAACTCTACAATTGTCATAATGAATATGTGTTCTTAGATCAAATTTAGCAGTAAAATGAAACTATCACTTTTTTTTTCTTCCTCATTTTCTCGAAAGCTATTAGACATATTGGAAATGTCATTGCAGCATCTGATAGACCTTATTATACTATATAACTGTCATTATGAATATTTGTTTTATGACTAATAATTATGCAATTATATAAAACCGTATCTTTTTTCCAAAACATAACTTTCCTCCTCATTTTCTCGAAAGCTATTAAAGATATTGGAAATATCATTGTAGCATCTGATCGGCTTAATTAAACTCTACAACTGACATAATGAATATTTGTTCTATGTATAATAATTACGCAGTAAAATTAAACCATATCTTTTTTCCAAAAAATAGATTTCGTTCTAATTTTCTCGGAAGCCATTAGAGATATTGGAAATATCATTGCAGCATCTGATAGAACTAATTAAACTCTTCAACTCTCATAATGAATATTTCTTCTATGTATAATAATTACGCAGTAAAATAAAACCATATCTTTTTTCCAAAAAATAGATTTCGTTCTAATTCTCTCGGAAGCTATTAGAGATATTGGAAATATCATTGCAGCATCTGATAAACCTAATTAAACTCTATAACTGTCATAATGAATATTTGTTCTATGTTTAATAATTACGCAGTAAAATTAAACCATATCCTTTTTTCCAAAAAATAGGTTTCGTTCTAATTTTCTCGGAAATTATTAGAGATATTGGAAATATCATTGCAGCATCTACTAGACCTAATTAAACTCTACAACTGACATAATGAATATTTGTATTATGTATAATGATTACGCAGTAAAATTAAACCATATCTTTTTTCCAAAAAATAGATTTCGTTCTAATTTTCTCGGAAACTTTTAGAGATATTGGAAATATCATTGCAGCATCTGATAGAACTAATTAAACTCTACAACTGTCATAATGAATATTTGTTCTATGTATAATAATTACGTAGTAAAATTAAACCGTATCTTTTTTTCAAAAAATTAATTTCTTTCTAATTTTCTCGGAAGCTATTAGAGATATTGAAAATATCATTGCAGCATCTGATAGACCTAATTAAACTCAACAACTGTCGAAATGAATATATGTTCTATGTATAATAATTACACAGTAAAATTAAATCATATCTTTTTACCAAAAAATAGATTTCGTTCTAATTTTCTCAGAAGCTATTAGAGATATTGGAAATAACATTGCAGCATCTGATAGACCTAATTAAACTCTACAACTGTCATAATGAATATTTGTTCTTAGATCAAATTTAGCAGTAAAATGAAACTCACTTTTTTTTTCTTCCTCATTTTCTCGAAAGCTATTAGACATATTGAAAATGTCATTGCAGCATCTGATAGACCTTATTATACTATATAACTCTCATTATGAATATTTGTTTTATGGCTAATAATTACGCAATAATATAAAACCGTTTCTTTTTTCCAAAATATAACTTTCCTCCTCATTTTCTCGAAAGCCATTAGAGATATTGGAAATATCATTGCTGCATCTGATAGATCTAATTAAACTCTACAATAACCATTATGAATATTCGTTCTATGTATAATAAATACGTAGTAAAATTAAACCATATCTTTTTTCCAAAAAATAAATTTCGTTTTAATTTTCTCGGAAGCTATTAGAGATATTGGAAATACCATTGCAGCATCTGATAGATCTAATTAAACTCTACAACTATCATAATGAATATTTGTTCCATGTATACTAATTAGGCAGTAAAATTAAACCGTATCATTTTTCCAAAAAATAGATTTCGTTCTAATTTTCTCGAAAGCTATTAGAGATATTGGAAATATCATTGCACCATCTAATAGACCTTATTAAACTCTACAATTATCATAATGAATATTTGTTCTATGTATAGTAATTAGGCAGTAAAATTAAACCGTATCATTTTTCCAAAAAATAGATTTCGTTCTAATTTTCTCGAAAGCTATTAGAGATATAGGAAATATCATTGCAGCATCTGATAAACCTAATTAAACTCTACATTTGACATAATGAAGATTTGTTCTATGTTTAATAATTACGCAGTAAAATTAAACCGTATCTTTTTATCTTTTTTTAATTGATTTCGTTCTAATTTGCTCGGAAGCTATTAGAGATATTGGAAATATCATTGCAGCATCTGATAGACCTAATTAAACTCTACAATTGTCATAATGAATATGTGTTCTTAGATCAAATTTAGCAGTAAAATGAAACTATCACTTTTTTTTTCTTCCTCATTTTCTCGAAAGCTATTAGACATATTGGAAATGTCATTGCAGCATCTGATAGACCTTATTATACTATATAACTGTCATTATGAATATTTGTTTTATGACTAATAATTATGCAATTATATAAAACCGTATCTTTTTTCCAAAACATAACTTTCCTCCTCATTTTCTCGAAAGCTATTAAAGATATTGGAAATATCATTGTAGCATCTGATCGGCTTAATTAAACTCTACAACTGACATAATGAATATTTGTTCTATGTATAATAATTACGCAGTAAAATTAAACCATATCTTTTTTCCAAAAAATAGATTTCGTTCTAATTTTCTCGGAAGCCATTAGAGATATTGGAAATATCATTGCAGCATCTGATAGAACTAATTAAACTCTTCAACTCTCATAATGAATATTTCTTCTATGTATAATAATTACGCAGTAAAATAAAACCATATCTTTTTTCCAAAAAATAGATTTCGTTCTAATTCTCTCGGAAGCTATTAGAGATATTGGAAATATCATTGCAGCATCTGATAAACCTAATTAAACTCTATAACTGTCATAATGAATATTTGTTCTATGTTTAATAATTACGCAGTAAAATTAAACCATATCCTTTTTTCCAAAAAATAGGTTTCGTTCTAATTTTCTCGGAAATTATTAGAGATATTGGAAATATCATTGCAGCATCTACTAGACCTAATTAAACTCTACAACTGACATAATGAATATTTGTATTATGTATAATGATTACGCAGTAAAATTAAACCATATCTTTTTTCCAAAAAATAGATTTCGTTCTAATTTTCTCGGAAACTTTTAGAGATATTGGAAATATCATTGCAGCATCTGATAGAACTAATTAAACTCTACAACTGTCATAATGAATATTTGTTCTATGTATAATAATTACGTAGTAAAATTAAACCGTATCTTTTTTTCAAAAAATTAATTTCTTTCTAATTTTCTCGGAAGCTATTAGAGATATTGAAAATATCATTGCAGC